>MNCI01006322.1:426-47695 GCA_015680685.1 Gnetum montanum
TAAAGTAAGTCATTTGTATTTCACACACACGCAATCGTTACATTGCACACAACCGCACGCCGCAACAGCACACACACATACTCACATTAACTACTGAGTTATTTGGAGGTATCTGGGCCTTGGTGTAGCCAGAGACCAGCGGGCACCTAAATCCTGTTCGAGGACACTCGTTGGCGGTCGTGTCCCAAACGGTCGCCAACAGTAACTAATCTAGATAACTAGCATCGTCCTTGGCAATAGTGCCAATGATGAGTGGCGAGGTACCCCTACACTCAACCATACGAATACAAGTGTTCACGCATGATCTGGTTGAACTCTTGGGATAGGCTAGTTGCGGTATCTAGATAGTTACATGTTGATCGTAGTTCGTTGTCTTCCCACCTAGACTAATATTTGCTTTGTCATGTATGGTTTAGTCCAAATTGAGGCGTATGATGTAATCCTAAACTAGTGCTACTCCTAGAGACAATGGAAAATAATCTTGATTAAACTAATAAGCAATAGGAAATGAAGTTTAAGCTAGCCTAAGTGTGATGAGCATCCATTCCTTAATCATCCGTACACATCTTGGACCTCGTGCATGACTACTACCAGGATTATCAAGCATAGATCCTAGGTACGCTACTAGATTACTAGGTAGTCACACTTAAATGCTCGTGATTAAGTCATACTCATTCTGTAGTTAACAAAAAGAATAGTAAATGATGATAAAGAAATATTAACTAAGAAAATAATAAATAACAATAACAATTAATAATAACAACTAAATAATTAAAACTAAGTGAATGTTGCAATGATGAAGTAATCTCGATATTTATTGTCGATCATGTGTGTGTCCAAGTACGTCACACTCGAATAAAGATTTCGTACAATTACAAGCATCACACTGTGGGCATGCACTTGGGAAAATAGTCTAACTCCTACAAAAACAAACTACAAGAGCTTCCCTAAAATTAACCCAAAAGATGCCTAAGTGCGGCGGGTGCACACTTATTTATAGCTAAAAATAGACTTTGCGTAAATGGGGCTGCATCGACGCATGGGTGGATGCATCGACGAGGCCGCGTCAACATGGCCATGTATACGAGGCCTCGTATATGTGGCCTAGTTAACGTAGCCCCAATATTGGGGGTCCAATAACAGTGTTCAAACCTGGTGTCTTGTATCAGGGTTTCGATAACAGGGGTTTGATAACAAGGGTCTAATAACAGGACCTGACAGACCATGATTCCTCACACATCTTGAACTAGTGCAACACTGTTGGGATTACCAAATGCTAATTATTACTTGGTTACCAAGCATTACACACATGCTCGTAGTGGTCGTGCTTGTGTAATTTAACGATTATCTTAATTGATCAAAATGAATTGTTGTGCTAATAACAGAAATGTAAAGTGCATAAAATAAAATAAAATAAATGCATAAGAAAATAAAATAAAAGAAATGCATAAGAAAACAAATCTCAAGTACTGCAAGGATGGATCGAAGAGCTCGTCTTTATTGCTGTACACAAGTTGTGCTCAGGTACATAATGCTTGAATAAAGATTCGTCCACACTTAGACCTCCTGATGCGGGCATTTGGAAAATACTCTAACTTTCAAACAGACTACAAGAGTTTCGCTACTTGACTGCTAAAAGACTTCTCCCCAATTGTGCACCTGGGCACTGTATTTATAGGCTTGGGAGCAACTACTCTAATAATTAGAATAACTGCTAAAGTAACTGCTAGAGTAACCACTCTAATAATTAGAATAACTACTAGAGTAACTTCTTTACTAATTAGAGTAACTACTAGAGTAACCACTCTAATAATTAGAGTAACCGCTATAATAATTAGAATAACTACTAGAGTAACCGCTCTCATTAGCAAGTAAGAAGTTGTTAATTCTAATCACACTTGAGACTATTTTTTTAAGCAAACACATGGGAGTTGGTAGGACAACCTCTTCACTATAATAGGATAGATGTAACCCACTAAATAATAGTGTCCCACCATAAGCCTACACCACTACTACCACACATTTGAGGTAGAGGTAAGAATTCAACCTATAACCTTCTTGTCAAGAGGTTAGTGTCTTGACCACTATGTTATGCCCCTAAGTGCACTTGAGGCAATGTTGTATTTATTTATAATTATTCTAATGTATTATGTTAGCTATATGTCTTGGGACATTTGTATTGACTATATGGAGGGGGTCTCACAATTGGAAAGAATGACTACAAGTACACCTCAAGATGTATAGTCAACATAACATTTTAGAAGATTTACATAGGAATGTAATGATATCACAAGTATGAATCAAACTAGCAATATCTTGTCTAACAAGATAATGAGCTAACCACTTGAGCCATTTATAAAAATATTAATGCTCATATTGATAAAGCTGGGAGGGGGTTGGATGAGCAAAAGCCTAACCTCTTTTGAGTGGCTTTGCCTAGGCTCAACAATAGGTCTTACGACTTGGGAAACAAGCACCATACGACTTAAGCCACCTTTCATTAACATTATATTGCTTATATGTCAAAAATCAAAGCCATTTTTTAACAATATTTACCCATAAGACATAAAGTAAAATTAGAACTTTATAGCTTCACATTGCCAACCAAAATTGAATCCATAAAACTTTCAAATCAAGTTTTTCCATTAGGCTAATGAATAAAAAATGATCACCATCTAAAGGCTCAATGCTCATCTCATCAAAGTGATGTCCTAGGAGGATCAATTGATGAGCAAAAGCCTAACCTCTATTAAGTGGTTGTGCCTAAGCTCAAACCTAGGTCTTATGATGAGAAATAAGAACCTTACCAAAAAATGCATAATAATATTAAAAAAATTTCCAAGCACATTAGATCAATGAAAATATAGTATAAAGAAAAATTCCAATGATTTTAGGGATGCCTTTTTAGGTTTTCATCCTTACAACCAATCTTGAAAAACCTTCCTTCTAGGGTAGGAAATGGATTAGGCTTTGCCCTTGTTCAAATGCAACCTCATGGGTTTTGACTTTTTATTAAAAGGTTTCTTGTAAAGAGAAACAAACAACTCTCTCTAAAGACAAAAGAACATATCAACTAGGAATATTGAACAAATAGCAATAGAAGCTAAAAGCTTTCCATTCTTGAGCCTTAAAAACAAGAAGAAATTAATGTCATAGAAATTAAATTAATTGTTCAACTTTCACTAAGATTTTTTTTGTTTGAAATTATAGCTGAAAAGCTATATTTTTAGGGAGGTAGGTGTTGGAACCCAAAATAAGTGAAACATAGGTACACCCCAAGATTTATAGACTTTGAGAATCTATTAGTTTTGGACAACTTCCTCTATTTTAAAAAAATTAAAAGAAAGAAAAAATTACTAGTAGTAGAAGAATCTAACAAAAAAAGTAATATTAGTTAAAGAAGATGACTAAAAAAAGTGGAAAACAATAGTAGCACTAGTATATTATTGATACTAATATTTTACTATGTTTGTGTAGATCCAAAGGATCTACAATGGTAGAAATAAGCAACAACCCCTGAAGAGTCATTGTTGATTGGTTGCGTTGATGAGGCCTTGTCGACGTAGCCGACCGCATCAACAAGGCCTCGTCCACGAGGCTTTGTCGATGTGGTGTCTATCAGTTGCCTATAAATATGCACCTACTAGCCACATTTATGGGGAGTCTAGATTTCAGTAGTAGCGAAGCTCTTGCATTTTCTCCATTCAAAATTTAGAATTTTTTCCCTAAGTGCCCACAGTAGGAGTCATTGAGTGTACGGATCTTTATTTGGGCATTATTGTACCTGAGCACGATAGTGTGTGCACCAATAAAGATGAGCTTTCTAATAAACCTTGCATCACTTTGGATAGATTAGCTCTTTTATTTATGCATTCAATGTTTTCAATTATTTGTTAATTATTCTCAATTATTTCATAAGTATTTTCTAGCAATTGAGTTAATGAGACTATTACGCTAGATAGATTAAATACATAAGTACGATCGCTTCGAGTGTAACACGTATTCACTTGGTAATCCCAGTAACATTATTGCTTGGTATGCCCAATAGCATAACATTTGGTCACTCAGCAGTGGATATGTGGGTTCAAGATGTGTACAAAAAGTGGGAACAGATACTTATGTTAGGATTAGTTAAACTAGTTAATTAAACTCCTGTTTATCTACATTTCAAGCACCCAAAATATAAAATACAAAATGATAAAAATTAGATGCCTCAGTTCCACTTAAACCATACCAATGTACATCAAAAGTGTAATTGGGAGAACAACGATTGACTTTAAGGTTAGATTCACTTCCTAAAGAGCTAGTGCACTGGAAACGATAAAGTCCATGGAATTCGACCAAATCACACATGAATGCTTCATGATTCGTACGGTTGGGCATAGGGGTATCTTGCCACTCATCATTAGCGACATTGCTGGGGACTTTGTTTGTGGAATGTGCACTATTTAGGTCTAAGTGAATATCACTAATATCGTTGTTAAAACCTAAGGTCATATCATTTCCACTATACATAAAAATTATAAAAACACACTAACAATTTCATTTTGTTTTACAAAATGTCTTCTTCTTCTTATAAGCATGACGATACTAAACCACTAGTTGCATAGGGATGCAAAGGTGGTATACACTCATCCAGATGAGTTTGTTCCAAATTTCACCTTCATCCTACATCAGGGTGAACAAATGCGATGGCATGATATGGAGGGCAATGTTGTTTTGCCCCTCAATAGATCTATGCTCGAAATGCTAATTAAAACCCTTAAAAATTTGGGCATAGTAGATCTTCATGAAGAGTACGTTGTGAATGGATATGACACTTGGAACTATTGTCCCACTAAAACATAACGTAAGTGAGATAAACGCCAACAGAGACTTCATGAAGCTACAAAGGGGAAACATTACACTAATTGTTTGTTCCTACTAGATCAAGAGGACAATGAGGATCCTCCCTTAGAAGGTTCTCAACATGAAGATTCTCCACCCCCTGCAAACAATGGTGAGGATGTGAACTTGACCCTGCGATCAACTATTCATAAATTGGGTTCAAGGAAGAATGATAGCTAAGGTAGGGACTTGAGTGAACATCACAATAATAAGGGATCTAATGATGGAGATCATAAAAAGTGTAAGAGTGGTGGTAGACACTGTGGTGGCAGCAGAGGCCTGCCTTCCTCTTCATCCTCTTCATTTGATTCTAGAAATTCCTCTTCATCTAACGATTCTCTTGAAAGTTATCGTCAAAACAATTGTGATGTAGGTGATCGATGAAATAATAATGACCGTGAAGGTTGCCAAAATTGAAGGGGTGGCCAAAACCATCATCAACATCATCAACATAGCGATGATGATGAACCTTTACTAGCAAGTCGAAGTATGCTTAACATTGCAAAGGCAGTAAGAATTCAAACTAGGCATATGAAGGATATTCGAATCAAGCACCTAGATATGAACAATATTCCAAGATTTGAGGTGGGATACAAATTTGATCTACAGACACATCTACAAGCTTTTCAATATGCCTGTGCCTTACAAACATTGAGAATGAGTGGTAGAAACTCAAGCTTTTCCTAAGGACACTCATTAAGAAAGCTGAAAGTTGGTACCAGTCCTTAGAATTGGAATCTATCCAAAGATGGAGTACCATGTTAGAACTGTTCAATGACAAATATCAAATGTACTCTAGAGTGTCTAATCTAAGGAGGCAAATCTAAGGCTAGAAACAAGGAGCACATGAACCCTTGGATGTCGCCATGGGGCTGATACTATTCACTCTTACATAAATTTCCTGGCCATGGTTACTCTCAAAGGGAACAACTTCACCACATCATAGATGGGCTCAGGGCAGAAACAAAAAGAACCCTTAGGGTGTATGCCCAAGGAAGGTTATCTAAAATGAGAGATCATTAGATCTAAAGGCTACTTGAGCAAGTAGCAAAAGAAGAAGGTGAGCTATGAAAAAGGGAGAGTGCTAAAGAGTACAATAAGAATCCATCCATCAAAAAATGAGAGGTCTAATTTTGTGATGAGGAGGATTCACCACTTGATGAAGTGGTGAATAGAAAGACCTTGCTTATCCAAAAATCTATTTCTAACATTTTAGCCAAGGTGGATAAGTTATGGGACTCTTTGGATGAAAAGTTTCAAATTGGTTTGAAGATTATTGAAGAATCCAAAGAGAAAAATAGTGATTGTAATCGTAAACAATAAAAAAAGCTGAATGTGCCTATCAAAGAAGTAAGGGCAAAGCTGCTACAGTAGAGGAAGCTATGGAATCTAACTCTAATGATGAAACTAAATGTGATATCTATCAATATGAACATCCAAAGGGATGTTGCCCTATGGTGTCACACTTACAAGAGTCTAGAGTATACGCACTGAACCCCTGCTTAGCACGTAGGCAAGCTCCAAGACAATTTCCTTACGCTCAAGGCAATCCAAGGTAGTTCCACCAATAGCAATAAGCTTACTACGCAAGTGGAACTCCTCCACAACCTTATGAACAGTACCAATAGTGGTACCAACCACAATCGTGGGAAATGCCACTACTAAGGTAGTAGTGTCCTTATAGGCAACGAGATCCATATAGGTACTATGTGTAGCAACTTGTCTCCCCTAGAAGTTTGGCAAGTCATGCATCATTCTAGCATCACTATTACCCTCTAAAGTACCACCGAACACATTCACCATCTACTCGAGGGAAAAATCCATATTCATACCCTCATCATCCTCCACATCCCTCTACACCTACACATCCACCTTCAACTTAGTTACCTCCTGCTCCATCAATGTAGGGTGAAATTACTCCACAATTGTAGCAATGAAATGCTATAAGGGTTGTACACTCACAACCAATTTTTCAACCAAGTGGTCCAAATAATCAATTAAGGAAACGACCTTTCTTCTGGCCTAGCAGCCTCTCCAGCCCTCAAACCTACTCCAATTGATCGCCTTGTATCTCCAGTACCCTCATCCTTTGCATCAAATATCTTTGAGAACCCTTCAAACCAAGTGCCACTTAGGATTCACACTATAATGCTAACTCATGCTATTTCTAACTGGATCAAGGTTAGCAACCTTCTTACAAAAATATCTGAATAAATTGATGGACAAGAGCCATGCAAGGCTCTTCTTAACTCTAGTTCTGGAGTTAACCTCATCTCTCACGATATGTACAAAGCCTAGAACCTACCACCTCTTAAGAAGAGCAATATCTATTTAGAATTAGCAGATCAGTCGATTATAGTTCCTTTGGGATTAGTAGAGGACATTGTGACCATAGTTTGTGGGTGGTCCTATCCTCCTAATTTTTTGGTAATCAAGGTGGACAACTACAAAAGTGACTTCCCCATCATCATGGGCAGGGCTTGGTTAAGCATGGTCGATGTGCGAATGGGTATAAGGAACCTATCTCTCAAAATATCTAAGAAGAATGCGTTAGGAAAAATTGAGAACAAGTGTATTCCATGCATCGCGCACAGCGACAATGGGTGCAATTGTGTGCAAAAGATTTGGTTAATCAAAAGTACATACATTAAGGCTTGTAATCAATGTACGCAAGAAATTAATATGCAATTGTGTCTGTACACAATAACCATAAAGCAAGAGGGCACCTAGTGGATGATAGCTAATTCAAATAGTAGCACAATATGCATGGAGCCAACTGAGAATTTAATTTGTGCATATGTTGAAGGCATGGACAAAATTGAACAAGTCCATTTTCAACTCTCTAATGAAGATGATGATAATTGTTGGGGAGAGTTTGAGATCCCTAATCACTTCAAGCAAGAGCCCTTAGAACTAAAAATTTTATCAGTCGGAATGAAGTATGCATTTTTAAAGAATGGTAAACCAATCATCATTAATGCCAAACTTGCTCCTAAACAAAAAGAAAAGTTGTTGAAAGTGTTAAATAAATGGTCAAAAACCATTCCTTGATCATAACTAGAGCTAATAGGAATCAATCCAAGGATATGCCAGCACCGCATCTACACTGATCCAGCTATCAAGCCTAGAAGGTAACCACAGAGGCAACTAAACTCCAAATTGAAGCAAATTGTTAAGCAGGAAATAGAGCAACTCCTTAAGGTGGGGTTTATCTATCCAATCGCGAATAGTGAGTGGGTTAGTCCACTTGTAATTGTACCAAAGAAGGGTGATAAATGGCGGGTTTGCATTGATTTTAGGTTGTTAAATATGGCAACATTTAAGGATCACTTTCCTTTGCCATTTGTGGATCAAGTATTAGACACCATATCCAGGCATTGTTATTATAGTTTCTTGGACGATTATAACCAAATCCAAATTACGCTAGAAGACTAGGCCAAAATAACATTCACAAGTCCTTGGGGGACTTTTGCATACTATAAGATGCCATTTTGCCTATGCAAGGCCCTTCGACATTTCAACACTTTGTCCTTAGTATCTTTCAATAACAAATCGGTAGTGGTGTTGAATTTTTCATGGATGACTTGTCCATCTATAAAGCTACATTCGAGCAAGCCTTGGACCAACTTGAGCAAGTATTGAAAATATGTGTTGAGACAAACCTATGGATCAATTGGCAAAAGAGCCATCTCATGGTCCAAGAAGGCATTGTGCTAGGACACCGAATTTCGTAGAAAGGGATTGAGGTAGACCTAGAAAAAATAAGGACCATCCAAGGAATAACATGCCAACTAGAGACCATTAAAGATGTTTGATTATTCCTTGGACACATTGGTTACTATAGGCACTTTATTAAGAATTTCTCTAAGATTGCAAAGCCATTGGTAGAACTTACAAAGAAAGGTGCACCTTTCATTTGGACCAAGGAATGTGAAAATGCATTTCAACAATTAAAAGAGAAACTTGTAGAAACACCAATCCTATGAGCACCAAATTGGTTTAGACCATTCCATATCATGATGAACACATCTAACTATGCTTTGGGAGCTGTACTCACATAGATGGACAATAAGAAATGTCTATATTATATCCACTACATGAGTCAAAGCATTGTGGGGGCATAATTAAATTACACCATCACAAAGAAGGAATTAATGGTAGTGGTGTATGAGCTAGAAAAGTTTAGACATTATGTGCTAGGTTACAAAGTATTTGTACATATGGACCATAGTGTAATTTGCTTTCTTATGAATAAGCCAACAGTAAGCCCTTGTGTTATATGGTGGCTTGTGATTTTGCAAGAATTTGATCTTACTATGGTAGATTGAAAAGGGACCGAAAATGTGATTGCTAACCATATTTCTCACTTAAGATGGAATAACAAAGAGGAAAGCCTACTCTCTAATCAGTTTCCAGATGAACTCCTCTTTACTGGAGTAATAAATGAATAAACTCCTAAAAAAGCAATATGGTATAATGGCGTCCTCACATATCTTCTCACTCAAGAGATGCCACAAGACTTAGATTTTAGGAAAAAGCAACAATTTCTTCATCAGGTCAAATACTTCATGGAAATTAATAGACACTAGTTTAAGGTGTGTGCCAATGGCTTGATCTGTTGGTGTGTCCCTGATGAAGATCAACTGCATGTTCTCAAGGATGCTCATGAAGGACCTTATAGAGGCCACTATGTAGGGAGATGCATAGCCATAAAAATGCTGATGGCAGGATACTATTGGCCCACAATCTTTAGGGATGCCCACTAGTTTGTCAAGTCTTGTGAACATTGTCAACATAACGGGGGGATGACTACTCGTATGGAAGGTCCTCAATAGTGGATTCAACCACTAGAACCTATCGACATATGGGGCATTGATTTCATGGGTTCCATCACACCCATGTCTAATGGGAAAGTGTATATTATAGTAACAATTGACTATTGCACAAAATGGGCTAAAGCGGTAGCCATTACAGATTGCACATCATCCATTGCTACAATATTTATACAACAACATATTATAAATAAGTTTGGGATGCCATGTTCACTAATTTTTGATAATGGGACTCATTTCACAAGTGCCACATTTAGAAAATTAATGTAACTCTTGGGGGTAGAACATAAATTAACAACACCTTACCACCCCTAAGCCAACAGTCAAGTAGAGGTAACCAACTGGGAGATTACAAAAATATTAATGCGAACCATTAGCAAATATAGGAAGGATTGGAACATAAAACTTAATGATGCTCTTTGGGCTTACTGATTAACTTGGAAACTTCCTATTGGATATTCTTCCTATGAGTTAGTGTACGGGAAACTTCCAACACTCCCAATTCAATCTGAGCTTTGTACACAATGGCCTATGATCTAAACCTTGACCTAAGTTTACCATAAAAGGAAAGATTGATTAATCTGAATGTACTAGACAAAAATCACTTAGTGGCCCTATCTTTAAATGAGGTGAACAAGGCATTCAGCAAGCACTGCCATGACCTTAGAATTAGGAAAGTAAGGTTTTAACCAAGAGATAAGGTCCTCTAGTGGAACCCCACACATGCACCTCAAAAGGAAAAATTTCAAACTTTGTGGGAGGAACCTTATATAATTGATCAAACCTTTCCCTCAGGGGCCATGATAATTTACAAACTTGATAGCCCAAATAAAAAGAAGTTGATCAATATTCAACAAATTAAACCTTTCCTAAAACCAAGATAGGCCAGTGTAACTACCACCTCACCTAATGGACACCCACATTTTATCTTTTGGATCTCCTCCTTCCAACTCAGTCATGGGGGAGATGGCCATCCATGCTGACCATTACCATGGGCTCTTAGGTTTTCTACCCTTTTTATTTTTCACATTTTTGATTTTACAAATTTTTGATTTTCAAATTTTTCTAATTTTATACCATTTTTAGTACATTTAATTTTCTTGATTATTTTACACTTTTTTTTATATATTTCACTTTATTTTGTTTCTTCTGTTTCTTTTGATTAAGTGTGATATTTTCTAATTTTTGCTAATAAATCTACTTTATTGTCATAGGACACAATGCTGCTATTGTTGTTTGCTAATGATGGGTTATGCTTAATGTGTGATTGTCGATGTTTGGTTTCTATTTTTGAATTCTGATGTCTAATGANGTTATGCTTAATGTGTGATTGTCGATGTTTGGTTTCTGTTTTTGAATTCTGATGTCTAATGACTTTGACATGGTTTATTTTTCAGTCCATGTCATCCACCCATCCAAAGAAGTCTATGGTTTTCCTTGATCTGGGAATTTGAGGTCCCTTTTTCATTAAAGAAGATTTTAATCAATTTGTGACCTTGGTAGTTTCGAAGTTAGGAAGGATCCAAAGGATTGTAAAGGATGTGACTTCAAGGGGATTTAATACTCTTTGTACTCTTCTTCTTGCTTAAGTGCTTGAGTGTTTTTTCATGGACTTCTTATCGTTCCATACCACCCAATGATAGGAAGACAAATAACGTTGTTGCATGGTGTGGTTTCCATCATTCAAAAAAATAAAATAAACAAAAACAAAAAATGATGGGAATTCAAAGCACACCCCTTCAACATGAATAAGTCCTCACATGGTGTGGTTCTCATTTCAAAAAAAATAAAAACAATGGAAATTCAAAGCACATCCCTTGGACAAATAAGAGGGCTACAAGCACTGGTTATGGGGCTTGAAAGACATACACCTAGACTTGAAGGTCCACTATAACTAAGGCCCTCTCTCTTTCACTTCTTACTTCTCTCTCATCCTTGTGGAACAATGGTTATCTTGTGGGGACACTCTTGTGTCTCAATTGGATGGATCAGTTTTAGAGTGGCGATGCGAAGTCACTGAAAGCAGATGGCTTTGGTCTGGACTGAGGATGGAACTTCTTGGATCATTTTAACCACAATTCCACAAGGGACTTCTTATGACCTTAATTTAGAACTCCATTCCACCTTCTCTATCATCCACCCATGCTACCATAACTCACCTCATTGCTGGGTTCTATGTTATTCTCTATGTCTTAGTCTAACGTATTGGGATTCTTAAGTGGATTCTTTTGGGTTGGTCCTTAACTTGTCATGATCATCAAATCGACTATGGGGCCCATGAGCTCCTTAGTTGAGGTTATGCAAGGGTAAAAAGGGCATGAGCCAACTATGGGGAGGACCCACTTGCATAGCTTTTGGCTTAATTAGTTAAGGTTCCTTATCGTTGACATCGCTACAATCTTATATTTTGTATTTTCCATTGTGTAAACTACTCAGTACTCCTTAATCTTTCATTGCATTCATCCATTAAATAAAAATTTCTCCATTTTTTCAAATTTATGAACTTCAATGTCCTCTTCTCATGATTTCATACTATTCTTGGCCTTCGAAGCTTTCATTTGATCCCAATTTCATCAAAAAATTCTGTGTATTTTGAAAGCTTAACTAAAGTCAACGGTGGTTAACAGCTACATCGTTAAGGCCTTGTCGATGCAGCTGACCTCGTCGACAAGGCCCCATTGTCGAGGCCTCATTGACGTAATACAAAAATACTATATATATTGCAGGACACTTTGGAATTTTTTATCATTTGCTCATAACACATGGGAAATTTTTGTAATTTTTCAAAGCCCAAAACCTTCTAGAGTCCATAACTTTTAAACTGTTTGTTCAAATCACTTTGTTTTTCAATCCTACACTTATCGAAGGTAAGATCTTTATCATGGGGGCCACAAACCTTAAGGTTTCCGATGCAATTTTTGAAAATTTTTTGTAACTCCCCCAAGGGTTAGTAACCTTACTCATACATAAACATCAACTTTTTCCAAGTTAACCCTTCCAACAACCTCCAAGATGATTTATCCATGATAAGGCACATATAGAAATAACAATTAAGTTAATTAAATTAGCCATAATCACAACTTAGCCAAGTGTCACTACCCTCAAGAGTTAAGGTATCCTAATTGTTTTAAGGTTACACAATGATTGCTAATCCATGGTTCTATTGTGATTGTAGATGGGACCCAAACAAAAGCACCAGCAAGAATGAGAACCCTCACAACCATGGGAGAAATGACCCAGAGTTGGAAGGGGCCAACAGGAACAAGGCTAAGAATAACAAGAGGTGACCCATGCAATGGGACCTCTTCGGGAGGAGCCTAAAGTGGAATCTATTTGACAGATTCCAGAAGAAGAAGTGCCTACAGAACAATCTCAATGGGAGAAGTGCCTAGACCTATGTCAAGGCTTAAGGTCACTCTGACTCAGGCTTGCCTAGACATCATCAAGTCCTGAGAGATCCAAAGATTAGTTGTTCAAGAGATAAACTTCAGGCCATTTTTAGAAAAAGCTCTAAAGGATGTCAGAATATAATTGCAAACCTCTCCCATGTGGCCAATCATCACGACTAGTGGGGAATGGTACATAGGAGAGACCTATCTCTTTTGGAATAGCTGAAGGCTAGGGTTTGTTGTAAAAATCAAGGACATTCAAGTGTCATACTCGGTGGAGGCCATTCCACAAGCACTAGGGTTCCAAACATTGGAACACAATTGGCGGAGATATCAATAAAGATGATCCTAAGGTAAAAAGGGAATGGACCCAACAATGTTACGGGGTGGACCATAAGGAGTATGGCACACTTACACTGGTGGAGCGAATTTATTTTAAGATTACGACCTATCACCCCAATCCAATAGTGAGGCTAAGTAAGGTGATTGCCTTCTTCGCTTATGCATGCATCGCTCTAAGCAAGAAATTTCCTATTAGCCTTCCATAACTGATTTATTTGAAGATTGAGAAGCATTTCAAGGAGAACAAACATGGAAGGACCCTACCCTCTCCATGCCTTATAAGAAAACTTTGCAAGAGGGTAGGTATTGTTCACTATTCAAATGACACTCTCAGGCATACTCCTTTGGCCTCATGGGCAGAAATCATGAAAGAAAAAATGCTAGCAACCATTCAAGAAGAGGAGCTGCTACCACCAACACCCACTCAGGAGACAACACTGAAGGCTAGCATAGTCCTTGAGCATCTGTGACAAATCTGAGAGTAGCTCTTGAGTGAACAAGAGCAGCAGGTAGGAAAAAGTGGGGAACATCCATCTATGTATCATCTAGCAATGAGTCACCTTAATGAGATGGCTCAAATAGTTAGCCAGATGGAGAGGGGTCATTCCATTTTCTTTGCCCAAAGAATGCAACTACCTTCAAGGTTAGATCCAAACACTCAGGAGGTGATAGTGTCATTAGCAACACATCATCTATTCCCAAAAATCTCTAGGAATGCCGCCACTTTCTTGATGAGGTTGGAGGAAGGTGAATAGGCAACTATCTTACTAATGCAACACCAAGGGTAGGAAACAATGGTAGAAGTGGAAGCTGACCATGTAGCTGAAGCATTGAATGCATTGACAATGTCTATACTAAATGTATTTGCGATCCAAGATGTGTAGACGTCCATAGGCACAGTCAGTAGAAAATCAAATGTAGCCCAACATGAACAACTGTTGGAACGACTGGTAGGAACTGGGCAATCGACTCTAGATATCTTTGATCTTTCGAAGAACATCATTGCGACCCAATCAAAGTTGCTGAATGCAAGGGGAAAATGCATCATTTTTTAGGGGCAACTAGAAATGACCTAAGAGAAAAATCAATGCTTGGCCGTGGAGGTTGCTGAACTTGATGCTCAACTTACAGAGCAAACAATCCTCAACCCAGCAATGACAAGAGACGAAGCTATCAAATAGCTTTAGGAATGATTTCAAAAGGCTAAGGAGGAAGTAGTAATGACCATCTTCAAATAGTTCATGGTAGAAGCTAAAATGCATTCAATTAAAAAGGACTTGAATCAGATGTGCCAAGAAAATGAAGCATTGACCGCACAAAATCATTGCTTGTGAAATGTTGATGCTCAACGAGATCAAATGCAAAAATTCATTCATCAACAGTAGGAGCATCTTGCCAGAGTCAACAATAAACTGAGAAAATTAATTGTAGAGAATTGAAATCTGTCAATGGAGGAGGTACACACCTTGCAACAAAATTCTGCCATCAAAATCGTCGCTTGGAAGAATGAAGCTCTCAAGTTTGAGAGAGTGGAAAATCACTACAGGGACCAAGTTGGCTTGCGAAAAGAAATTAATGAAAGAAAAATCTAGATGGCAAAGGCTAAAGTAAATGAAGCCCTCTAGTAACTCTAGTAAGGAAGAGAGATGTGGCGGCCCATCCTTGATGGGATTGATGCCTATAACAAAGTGGAGATCTACTTGAAGAAGTTGCAGATCGAAGAGATGATAGAGTATATGGAGTTGGCCAATCTTCGTTGCACAAACCTAGTAATGCTGATAGCCGAATGACTGTGGTCCAAATTGGAAAAGCAAGTGGCTAGCTCATAGTTGCTATACAAGGCTAAGTTTAAACACCACAAGGACACCAGGCAAAAGCTTGAGACTACTAACGCTAAACTCGAAGTCCTCAAAGGATGATTCATAGATCAACAATCCATCATTGAGGACCTAGCCAAATGGATGAATGACTACTAGGAGCTGAAGAACATAGTACGAGCATTTGACATTGAATGCAGATAGTTCGCTACCTAGTTTGGCAATGTCAAGGAGTGGTTTCTAGTGATCTCGTGTCCTTGGGATGTGCCTGTTCCAACCCACATTGGGGAAGATGCGTGGATAGTGCATGATCCTAGGAGTAAGGAGGAGAAAATGAAAGCATTGTTGGATGCTTTTTTCATCCCACTTGAAGTTGCAGCAGCAATAGGATAACCATAGCTACCTCAACTACTGCCAATGCATGAAGCCGATGAAGGTCCCTCAGAGCCTTAGGAACCACCACCGCCTGGGACCATTTGATCTTTTCCAACAAGCTTCACATCATCAAGGAACAGGTTGTCCAATTTTTGATGAGTTGTGTCATGGTGTTCAATTTTATGTCCTAAACACCATCATTTTTATAATGTTTTGATCTGTACACCTGGGCATTCCATTTTTTGTCAAGTCAGTCAAGTTTATTTTGTTGAAAGAAAAGTCAATCAATAATCCCATACCTTCCCAATTTTGTAAAAGAACTCAAGTACAAGTTTTTATTCAATCATGGGGGTATGATGAGTTGTCATTGGTTGGTTGCATTGATGAGGCCTTGTCGATGTAGTCAACTGTGTCGATGAGGCCTCATCCACAAGGCCCTATTAACGCATCTCAACTTGCGTCGACGATGTCTTGTTGACGTGGTGTTTATCCATCGTCTATAAATATGTGCCTACCAGCCACATTTATGGGGAGTCCAGATTTTAGTAGTAGCAAAGCTCTTGCATTTTTTCCATTCAAAAGTTAGAATTTTTTCCCTGAGTACCTACAATAAGAGTCATTGAGTATACAGATCTTTATTCGAGCATTATTATACCTGAGCACGACAGTGTGTGCAATAATAAAGATAAGCTTTTTGATAAACCTTGCAACACTTTGGATAGATTAACTCTTTTATTTATGCATTTAATGTTTTCAATTATTTGTTAATTATTCTCAATTATTTCACAAGTATTTTCTAGCATTTGAATTAATGATACTATTAAGCTAGATAGATTAAATACATAAGTACGATCACTTCGAGTGTAACACGTATTCAATTGGTAATCCCAGCAATGTTATTGCTTGGTACGCCTGATAACATAGCATTTGGTCACCCAACAGTGGATATGTGGGTTCAAGACGTGTACAAAAAGTGGGAATGAATGCTTATGTTAGGATTAGTTAATTAGTCATTTAAATTAGTTAATTAAACTCATTTTTATCTACATTTCGAGCACCCAAAATATAAAATACAAAATGATAAAAATCAGATGCCTCAGTTACACTTAACCATACCAATGTACATCACAGGTGTAATTGGGAGGACAACGATTAACTTTAAGGTTAGATTCACTTCCTAAAGGGCTAGTGCATTGGAAATGATAAAGTCCATGGAATTCGATTGAGTCATGCATGAACACTTCATGATTCATATGGTTGGGCATAGGGGTACCTCGCCGCTCATCTCATCGATGCGATGTCTGTCTGTTACCTATAAATATGTGCCTACTAGCTGCATTTATGGGGAGTCCAGATTTCAATAGTAGTGAAGCTCTTGCATTTTTTTCATTCGAAAGTTAGAATTTTTTCCTTAAGTGCCCGCAACAGGAGTCATTAAGTGTATGGATCTTTATTTGAGCATTATTGTATGTGAGCACGATAGTGTGTGGCAATAAAGACGAGCTTTCTAATAAACCTTACAACACTTTGGATAGATTAACTCTTTTATTTATGCATTCAATGTTTGCAATTATTTGTTAATTATTCTCAATTATTTCACAAGGATTTTCTAGCAATTGAGTTAATGAGACTATTAAGCTAGATAGATTAAATACATAAGTACAATTGCTTCGAGCATAACACATATTCACTTGGTAATCCCAGCAACGTTATTGCTTGGTACACCTAGTAGCATAGCGTTTGGTCACACAACAGTGGATATGTGGGTTCAGGACGTGTACGGAAAGTGGGAACAAATACTTATGTTAGAATTAGTTAAAAGATTAGTTAATTAGTCATTTAAATTAGTTAATTAAACTCCTTTTTATCTACATTTCGAGCATCCAAAATATAAAATACAAAATGATAAAAATTAGATGCCTCAGTTACACTTAACCATACCAATGCACATCACAAGTGTAATTAGGAGGGCAACGATTGACTTTAAGGTTAGATTCACTTCCTAAAGGGCTAGTGCACTAGAAACGATAAAGTTCACAAAATTCAACCAAGTCATGTGTGAATGTTTCGTGATTCATATGGTTGGGCATAGGGGTACCTTGCCACTCATCAGACCAAAAAATAGTATATCGACAATGGTAGAAGTAACCAACAACCCAAAAATAGTATATCGACAATGGTAGAAATAAACAAAATTCCAACAATCTAAAGCAACTTCCATTAGGGGTATTGGAACCCAGAATAATTAAAATACACCCCAAGATATATAGTTCACACATAACTTTATAACTCAACATTGCCCACCAAAATTGAACCCATGACTTAAAATCTTGAAATCAAGAGTCTTACCACTAGGGTAACATCTCATTACTTTCCATTAGTAATGCATAATGTGTTGTAGCCAGTAAAGAGCCCTACATAGCAGCAACCTATTTTGCATGGCATAGTAGCGGCCTATTTTATAGAAAGAAGGAGGGATGGATATCAAAGCTATAACTAGAATTAGAACTATGTGCACTTCTTTAGACATATAGCAACATGAAACTTTTGTAGAACATGACTAGAATATATTAATGTGTTAAATCAACATACTTATCAAAATTGAACTTGTGATTTGCAAACCACAAACGACATACTATATCTAATAAAGCAACATCTCACTAGCATAGTAGTAGCTGATAACACAAATTAGGGTAGTAGCAACTTATTGAGGAAAGTGAGTAGTAACACAATATTAAGCTTATGTTTTCTTAAAGTTTTGTGCTAGACATATCAAATAATTTTGCATTGAACAACTCTCCCTCCCAACAATAACAACAACAAATTTTAAAAAGAAATCACATAGAACAATACATGAGGTGTTTGCTTAGTGGTAAGAGTCTTGTGACATAGAAACCTAAGTTAGAGGTTCTATTACCTTGGACTACCAATATTGTTGAAAACTTTGCTCAGCTCATGCTTGAGCCTTAATGTTACTCTCTATTGTTTCTCCATGTTTTTGTTTTGCTATTTCTACTTATTAAGAATGAAGCCTTTAGTAAGAAGTGAAAACTTGTGAGGACACTTCTAAACAAGTCTAATTGTTAAGAAAGAAGCCTTTAGTAAGAAGTGAAAACTTGTGAAGGTATTTTTGAACAAGTCCTTTTCCTATCCCATAGGAATGCTTTTCATGATTTTTTGTAAAGATTAAAATTTCGAAGAGCATTCCCAAAACCATGGGGCCTTTCATTTTCTTTAATGTATTTAGAGATTCTTTGTTATTCAAGAAATATGATGTATTCCTTTTATGATGTACTCTTGATTTTTATTGGGGTCCAGCACCCTCCACCTAAGTTAGGTTCCACCGTCTCCATTTGTGGTCAACCAAGTCCACGAAGGCTTGAACACTAAGTTTCGTAATAAACATTAAAATATAAAAAGTAAAATTATACAATTTTTTTTATAGCAAGGGATCTCTTGACCACTGCCCTAGACACCCGTGAGGGCATAAAATTATACAAATTGAAACTTCTCTCCTCCCCCCACCACGCCGCCCCCCTATCTTCCAATTTACTTATAGTTTCCATTGCTCTCGTGTTTGGCAACGTTCAATTTAGCTCTGCCCTTGGTTGCTGAAGGCCAATTTTCAGTGCTTGCATCATACTGATCATAGCAGCTCACTAATCCTACTTCCCAGTCTTGGAATAAATGACCAAATCTGAACAATCAAAAGCAAGATCCATGCAGAGCAGCTGGGTAGTGTACCATGCTAAACATACTGACAACCTTCAATGAAATTCGCCAGGCCAATCCATGATGCTCTGAAACTCAAGTTGCAGAGCCAAGCAGTCCACATCTCAGCGGGTAAGTTTGATTCATACCTATTCCTGATTCAAAAATGTACCAGTATCAGGCAACTGAAGCAAATCCATGTCCATATCTGCTTGGCCGGAACAGTTCACCAAAACCTAAATTTAGTGTCCAAACTAGTTATTTCATATGTTATGCTAGGTTGCATGCGCAGTGCCCAACTGTTGTTTGATAAGATCAAAATTTGTGAAAAAGATTCATGGACATGGAATTCAATGATTAGAGGATATGCTGAGGCTGGAAATTATGGGGAGTCAATTAAAATTTACCGCCAAATGGAAAATCTGGGCGTTAAATCAGATACATTTACATTTAATTTTGTCTTGAAGGCCTGTTCGGCCCTTTCAGATATATCAGAAGGTAGACGAATTCATGATCAGGTTGTCATGGCTGGGTTTGAATCTGATCTTTTTGTTGGCAATGCCCTAATTAGTTTTTACTGTAAATGCCGGCAATTGGAGTCTGCTCGCCAGGTGTTTGATACAATGCCTGCAAAAGATATTGTGTCCTGGAATGGTATAATTTCTGGGTATGCTGTTCATGGGCCCTTTGAAGAGGCAATTTTTCTGTTTCGTCGCATGAAGGATTATGGCAAGGAGCCGGATAGTTTTACTTACAATTTTGTTCTGAAGGCCTGTGCAGAAACCTTGGATTTGGAACAGGGATCGAGGATTCATGCAGAGGTGGAGATGAGAGGTTTTGGAAGTGTTGTTTTTGTTGGAAATTCGTTGATTAATATGTATTCCAAGTGTGGTGATGTTGAGAATGCATCTGAGGTGTTTGATAAGATGAGGTCCAGGGATGTTGTTTCTTGGAATGCTATGATTGGTGGGTATACTCAGAATGGGCATTTCATGGAAGCTCTAGAGCTGTTCAATCAAATGAGATTGAAGGGGATTAGGACTAGTGTTGTTACAATGTCTAGTGTCATGCAGGCCATTGCAGGGTTTGCTGCTCTGCAGCAGGCGAAATGGGTTCATGGCTACATCATTCAAAGTGGGTTTGAGTTTGATATTTGTGTAGCCTCTGCACTTATTGATCTTTATGCAAAATGTGGGAGTGTGGACATTGCTCGTGAGGTTTTTGATAGAATGCTTCATAAAAATGTGGTTTCTTGGAGCTCTATGATTGATGGGTATGGGATGTATGGAAAGGGTGCTGAGGCCCTTGAAGTCTTTGAAAATATGTTGCAGTTGCAAGTTGAGCCTGATCATGTGACTTTTCTCTGTGTGTTATCTGCCTGCAACCATGCAGGTCTTGTTGAGGAAGGTTGTCATTATTTTGATTGCATGATTCTGCAGCATAAAATTGCACCCAGAGTCGAGCATTATTCATGCATGGTTGATCTTCTTGGTAGAGCTGGGAAGCTAAATGAGGCACAAGAATTCATTAAGAACATGCCTATGAAACCATGTTCCAAGGTATGGGGTGCTCTGCTTGGAGCTTGTAGCATTCATGGTAATATTGAATTGGCTGAACAAGCTGCAAAGATTGTTTTTGAATCAGATCCAGAAAATGCAGGCCGATATGTGATTTTATCAAACATTTTTGCTGCTGCTGGCCGGTGGGAGGATGTAATCAAAGTAAGAGATTTGATGAGGAAGAGAAAGGTGAAAAAGAAACCAGGATGTAGTTTCATTGAGGTGAATAACAAGGTTCATGAGTTCCTTGTGGGGGATGTATCTCATCCTGAATCTGAAAAGATTTATGCAATGTTGGAAATGTTGTACATGCAGATGAAGAATAAAGGGTATGTACCTGACACAAAATTTGTGTTTCATGATGTGGAAGAAGAAGTGAAAGCTGATCTTTTGGGTAGTCACAGTGAAAAGCTAGCTATTGCTTTTGGTCTGATTAGCACACCTCCAGGAACTCCCATCCGCATTACAAAAAACCTCCGTATATGTGGAGATTGTCATACTGCTACAAAGTTTATTTCTGAGATAGTAGATAGAGAAATCATCATCAGGGATGCAAGCCGTTTCCATGTTTTTAAAGATGGTTCATGCTCTTGTAGAGATTATTGGTAGAGGTTTGCAGATTATTGTTTGTCAACCAGGACCATCACTTCGACTAATGGTAAGGTGCTTGTTTCTTAAGTTGAAAGACCTGGGTTTGAACCTGGCTGTAGCTACTTGAAAAGGTTAAGCTTTTACTTATCTACCGTGCCTCCTGGGATCCTGTTTGGTAGGATGAGCATTGAGGCTCCAGGTGATGATCCTTTGTTTGTCAATCAAAATTCAAAGCCCTATTGTTTAATGGTTAGGTATTAGAACTTTATAGCTCAGTATTGCTCACCAGAATCAAACACATAACTTGAAGGTACCAAATTAAGAGTCTTACCACCATACAACCTTTCAGCGGTTTCTTTGTTGTGGTTAATTTCTGATTTCTGAAGACTGATGGGAAATTGAAGATTTTATAACGTGGATATGTGAAATAGGTAGAAGGGTGAAGAAAAATTCAATTTCCTTAAGGGAGATGTAAAGAGAATGAATGTAATTGTGAGATTTAAGATGGTTGGAAGTGCAGGTGTAAAATATGCAATCATGTGTTACAAGGATAAAAACAAGGGAATTGCGATGGAACCATAGCTGCTTCATTGTTTGAGAAGGGATATTTATGTTTTACCCAAGCAGCTGATTACCAGTTGGGCTGGACTTTGTCATGGAGAATAGATAATAATGGTCATACACAAAAACCAGCACAAAATTTCAAGCGGAACAAAATTTTCATTAATTAACACTGGTTTTGATTTTTTTTTGACTTGAAAATATTATCCATAAAAAAGTTAAGAGTTAAATTCTCAATTAATCAATTCTGGGATTTCATTAATTTGAAAAGAAAATGTATTCTCTCAATTAAATAATAGATATATATTATAAATATATAATTACACTAGTAATTGAAACTGTTATAATAAATTTTTTAAATTAAAAACAAAAGTTGAAAATCAAAGCCTTCCATCGGTATGCATTCTTGAAAGAGATCATCTTAATAAGGCAAAATAAATAAAAAATAAAAAATAAAACATGTAAATGCAAAATTATGGAAAGTTAACTAATATAAGATTTTTTCTAAAAATAAACCTGTCCAGTTTGTGAGATAGGGCCCCACATGGGCACGCGGAAACTGTATGTGTGGGTTTTTTTAAAAATAAACTAGTAACGATGTTTTAAATATTAAAAAAAAAAACCTGAAAATACGAACTAACCCAATTTGCCACGGATATATTTTGATATCAATATTACAGTTTACTACCGTGCAAATCAGAATTCAGGAAGTGGCCGCAGAGTATGCAACTATAAACAGAGCGAGAAGTGCTGAGATAGTGACGTTGCGGAAGGGACCAATGGAGATAGAACACTTGTTTACCTAGATTAAGGGCAAAAACTAATTTGACATAAAAATTACTGAAGCGGGAAGCTGCTGGATAATTAATACTTGAATACTGAAGGTATGATTTTAAAGTCCGAATCAATCAAAAGTAATAGCTGAAAGGAAATTTTGCTTAACATTTGGATCTGCAAATTACATGCTTTCAATCCACAAAAATGGAAAGTGTACTACATTTTAAAAAAGTTATGATCTGGAAAAGCTATGTATTTTTTGAGGAAAAGCATGTGAACATTTATCTTCACAGAAGTTTTGTTTGCTTGTAAATTCTCTGGAGTTTGCTTACACATGACAAGTATTTACTCCTTGCTGCCACAGTTACCTCACAGCCTGCATCATCATGGATATGACTCCATTCAAACTGGATATTAAAGAACTTGTTGAGGATTTTGAGAAGGTTTTGTTTTTTTTTTTACCTCCCTTTTTAAAAAAGAATCCTTGGCAAATGCTTATTCGGTACATCCAAGTAGTAGCTCAGGATGCATTGATGAGGCCTTTCTTGGATTTTTTATTTTCAGGGGGAAGCATTATCCTTTGCACAATATAAAGATATCTGGCGTGACCACAAGTTTTCTTTCATTCATGAGGCAGGGCTCAGACCAAAGGACTCAGCATTTTTTATGCAAACATTGTATGATACTGCAATAAGTAAGTAGCCATTAAGCTCTTAATTTCCAACTTCCTTTTATTGCTGAAGGAAGCCGTTATTTTTTTTTAATTCTAATTATTAGCTGCACTATGTTCTACATTGCTTTTGGATATCCTCTCTGGAGTAAATGAAGAGTAACCCAATCTTCTACACAGGTTACATGCGTTCCGAAGGAACACTATCAAGGAGGCTTGCTGGATTGTATACACTATACTGTCTTTATGAAACACAATTGTTTAGTCCACCATTTAAGATCTATTTGTCTCTAAGTATGTGCACAAAATTTGGGGTATTGCTCCGCGTTATTTATTAATTTTTCAGAACAGCTTAAGTTTCTTAAATGTGTTTATTTCTGAAACATGTTCTTACTATTTACTTTGTGCATTACCTACTGATTGAGTTATGAAATGCAGAGGACCTTGATAGCTTAATAGCCCTTGTTGTGGACTCAAAGCACAGTCATATAATGGATTCCTTAGCTGTTATAAAGAAGATGCTTGAGAAAAACATGTTTCTGTTTGGCTTTGTTGAAGTGGATGAGGAGCTTGTCTCCAGGACTTTCAGTGAGATAGCCGAGAAGCAGCATGCACATCTTCGTGTTGCTTCTGAGAAGTATGTGATACCTTTTGTTGAATCTATAAATTTTAAATCGTTGATGTACAAATTTATATGTTTTCACCATCTGAAAGCTGAAGCTCGCAACATTGTTATTTTTATCTGTGTCCAGGTTATTATCAGGTACAAATATACAACAGCACATCCAACTGAACCTGGTGCGTATTATTACTCAAAAAAATATCTATTGGCAGAAATGAGATGCATAAATTTTACAGATTTAGGCTTCCTTGATAATTCATTTGTTATTTACTTTTCTTTTTATGATATCTTTATTACCATGTTTGAAGTTATTTATCTAAAACTTTCCCACTTCATTAGTCTTTTAGTATTTACTTTTTTACTTTTTTCTACTTTTGGACTTTTATCCTAGCCTCTTTCATAGGACGAATAGTCTAACCCCTTTGTTTATTTTTCAAGTCTCCATGGTATAAGAATTCTGCTTTTAATTGGTTTTATGATTTTGATTCCCGGTCAATTTGATTATTTTTCTTGAATATATTTTCAAACTATTCTAGTGAATACTGCAAAGGTCTTAGGGTGTTAAACGCTCAAGGAGTTTTAAGTCAGCTGTTTCCATTAATTAGCCTTATTTTTTTAAAATTACGTGATTATGCATATTTAAGTGGAATGCCAGCTGAAACCTTTTCCTGAGAAAAGGTCAAAAATGGCATGTCTACAAAAGCATGTGCTCCAGAAGCATATATCAAGGTGCAAATGTAAACACTGTTATACATCGATCATATTTGCCACAAGGCAAAAAATGTCAAAATGTGTTGATCTGGCCATCTCCAATGAGGTTCAACATGAAATGATTTAGTGAATTCAACATAAGGATCTAGCTCTTCATATAGGTGAATGGTGAAAGAGAATTCATGTTGCCAACCATTTTGTTTGGACAAGGTTAGGATTATGGCAATGATGACAGCCATATACACATACTGTGGAGTAAAACAGGAGTTGGACAGACATGGGCAGTGATATTAACTGTACAAACAGAGGTTATCTCAGATAGACATGTAAAGCTTGCAATAGGAGGATGATATTCCAGAATCCAAAAACATCATAATATTAGCATAAGCCTTTTGCTTAGAAACCTGATCTGTACAAGTAATCTTAACAGTTTATAGAGTTTCTAATTTCTACTTTAAAATCCACATTTTAATTTGAACTTGCTGGAATTATTTTTAAATTTAATCTGATTATGGAGCTTGTGCCTTATTTATCGGAAAGTCTATTCTCAGAGCTTGCTGTTGTTATTCGTTTTTCTTGGAATGGATGATATTTAATAGGCCCTTGATCATGATGCTTAGTTGATATTTAAGATCCCAAGTGATTTGTGATGTTCTCCAAATTTATATATTTCAACAAACAAAAAAGCAAAAAAGAACATGTTACTTATTGGAATAATAGTTTGAACATTTTATGTACTGCTATTTATTCTTTGGTTGAAGTTTTCTTCTTAATCAATGTGTCAGGATGACACATGTTTTTCTCTAGTACTTCAAATTTGCAGATTTTGAAACAGATTTAAAACCTAAATAAGCATTTTTTAAGGGACGTTGATGAATCCCTTTGGCATTGTTGATCTAATGACATTATTCGGCCACTGACCAAAAGTCTCTAGTTTTGTATGTCAAGAAAAATATATGGCATGAAGATCTTTCCACTTTTATTTGAATTGAATAATGGATATTTTCCTTATCACTTGTAGTTTTTCAATGGCAAGTGATTTTATTTGTCTTATTTCACTACAACTATTCTTCGGACCAAGCACCAAGAACAATACCTCCAGGACAAATGTTTTTGAAATATTCTTCAGAGTTTCTGCTTCTTACAATCTGAAATATTCTTTTTTAATAGAAACTTAGAGGAAGTTAAAAATTTGCTCTTTACATTTTGCATGCTAATTCTAATCTTTGTTCTCAGGCAAAGGAACTTAAACTTGATGAACTCTCTCGTCAAGCAAAAGAATATTCAAGTGCTAAGGATAATGTTATGAAGGGTAAGATCACATTACATCTATTTGAGTTGCAATTAGTGTGTTAATTCAATGATTTTTTTCCAAAGAAAATTTAGAACTTTTGTATTTGACAGAGCTGGAAGACTTGAAGAATAAGCGTAGAGTACTTGATGTTCCAGAAATAAACACTAAACAAGTGGGTGAGGAGTTACGAAATACTTCAGAAGCTTGGAACGAAAAATGCAAAATTTTTACTGATCATACTGGTCTGCAGAAAAACGATCAGGAGGCAGAAGACGATGAATTTGCAGAAGAGTTAGATGTACTTTTGCTTGAAAATTCATGAGCAACTGTTTGTTGTACTTATTAGATCAGCTGGTGATGTACTTTAACATATATTCAAGCAAATGAGTATAGATATGAGAATATATTCAACAAATATTTTCTGATCTGTATTTCTTAACTGTGTTTTGTTTACGCTAAATGTGAATTCCGTTATTCATAGCTCAATTTTTAGCATACATTAAGATACTTTCTTTTTACCCCTTAAGATACTCATTGCAAATCGACCTGATCAGCAATTTCTTTTCATAGAGAACACCTGCAAAGCTTGGGAGTTGCAGTTTTTTGGTAAAACTGTATCAAGTTACGATTAAAGGAAATATTTATGCTAAATGTGTATTCATTATGGATTTCACAACCCGATATATTCAAGATAGGGGTTTTGTGAGGGATGGGAGGTGTTCGAACTGAAAAAATTCAACTCTAAGTATACCCCAAGGTATATAGCTAACATAAACATCCTTATTTTCAAATGTTGTCAATATGTAACAAGGAGTTGTACTCATTGTAATAAGACCCTTAATAATAGGGTGTGTTGTAATAATCGACATGTCTCTTGAGATGATCTTTGGGGTCTTGACTTGAGGTATTTATACTTGGTAATTAGATGTTATGTCAACAAGGAGTTGCGAAATTAGTAAATGTGAGTGACAAGTATTAGGTGAAGCATGAGAGGAAGGTAATTGACCATCCCTTTTGGCTAGGTTTAGGCCTAATTGTGATGGTAGTGTTGGATTGGCTCTGAGCGATAGATACGAAAGGAAGACAACTCCAAGGAACCCTTAGAGCATGATCCAAATACACATATTTCATTTCACATTTTTTACTAATGTGATTCATTTCTATTTTCTTTTGTATTTTCCTTATTAAGTTCGTTATACATAATGTTGAATGTTATATATATTTGGAATGTGGGAGGTGTCAGACTCTAAAAAAATGAATAATAATATTTAAAAAATTCAGAGTATATTAGATCAATGAAGAGAGTCTAAAGAAAACACCCTGTTGTTTTAAAGATGCCTTTTTTAGGTTTTCATCCTTACGACCAATCCTAAAAAACGTTCTCTCTAGGATAGGAAAAAGATTAGGCATTGCCCTTCTTTAGAAGAGCCCCCATGAGTTTTCACTTCTTACTAAAGGGTTTTTTCTGAAGACAAAAGAAAATAATAAACAAATAGTAATAAAAGTCGAAAGTTTTCCATCCTTAAGCCTTCAAAACAAAAAGAAACTAATACTGTGTAAAAAAAATTAATAAATTAACTTTCATTGGAAGCTTTTTAACTTGAGTTGTAACAGAAAAATACATCTTTGAGAATATGATATTTAACTCTTGAAGAAAGGTCATAGTTATGCTCTTATTGTTGGAAAATAAAGAACTAGTGGCCAAAGACACTTCTCAATGCAAAGAAAGGAAGTAAATAAAGCAGGTTGATCATCAAGAATGATATCATTGATGCTTAGTTGAAAGTTGTTACAAATTATAGAGTTTTTACTTTTGCAAAGAGGACATTGAGGAGAAACAATTCCCATATGTTTAAGAGAAGTGCTGATAGAAAGACCTTGATAAATAAGACATTGTAAAAAAATATGAACTTTTGGAAAAGTCGGAACTTTCCAAATATCTTCCATTTCTCTCATCCAAAAGTATAGTGATAATTGCATTCGCTAGGTCTTATTGAATTTGTTGTGAATAAAATCATTATTTGTAATAATCTTATATGCAACTTTAGAGTTAAAAGGAAAAACATATCTACCATCCTTCCAAAAAATGTCTACAAAAGCCAAATGCAAACTATTGTTAGCTTTAAATAAATTTTCAAGATCAAAAATTAATTTTTCAAAATCTCTTTTTCTCTTTTTATTCAGACCATAAAGGGTAAAAGCCTCCTTCTATGTGACCCATCTATTATGCATATATAGATAGGAAATTATAGTGATAAAAAATTTGCTTTAGCGGAAGCTTCTTTATTAAAAGGAAGCCACCTTGGGCTAATTTGCTTAAGCATATCTTGTGATATGATTGTAATTCCAATACTTAGTAAGTTTGTACCATGTCTTTCAAATTTGTTTAAGAACTTGAGAAATAGGAATAGAAATGACTTGAAAAAGGAAAGCATAAAGAAAGTTATTAGAAGACCAACTATTATCATTTTTAATTTTTCTTTGCATAGATTTGTTTCTTAAAAGCAACATTGAGACATCATCTCCATCAATCCACTTTGCAATCCATTTTGTTGTGAGAGAAAAACCTTAATTATAATAATTAATGAGGCCAAGTCCTCTATCTTTTCTGTTACTAATGCAAATATTCTAAGCAACTCTAGAAAAGCCTTTTTTATGTTTCTTAGCAAACCAAAGAAATCAATGGATAAGATAATCAATTTTATTATAAGAAATTTTTTAAGGAGCCCAACAATTGGAGTAATAAACATGAGTAGATTGAAGCATCCACTTAACAACTAAAACTTTGCTAGCAAGGCTGAGCTTTTTTTCTTTCCATTTAGTAAGCTTCTTTTCAATTTTATCAACTACGTAATTTCCCAAAATATTTAGATTTAGAATAATAAGTGAAACATAGGTACACCTCGAGATTTATAGAAGTTTAAAACTCAATGCTCCCTAGTAGAATCGAACCTATGACTTGGAGTTACCAAGTTGATAAATCAAAATTTGCTGGACTACGATATTGGATACACGATATCATAGCACTAGCTATGTTATCATATATGCAATATTGTGGGATACATGCCGGCCTATAAATACAAAACTTAAGCACATGGATCCGCATAAGTTTTCATTCCATAGTAGCATAACTCTTGCAATTTGCTTACATGAGTTAGTCTTTGGTAGTTAGAAGTGTGAATGGCCATAGTGTAGTGTGATGTAGTGTATGAAGTCTTTATTCAAGCATCTTGTACTTGGGCACAAGTGTGACTGGCAATAAAGATCGAACTATTTCATACTATTACAACATTCTCCTAGTTTACTATTTTACTTAGAATAATGTTTACTATTTTCTTCGTTTATGTTTACTTTTCCATGCACTTTACCATTACTATTGTTCAGTGGAATGAGTACGATTGATCTTAAGTATAATTGCTTGGTAATCTAGTAGTGCCATTGCTTGGTTTGCCTAGTAGCAAAGTACTTGGTAATTCTAGTAGTAGTTACATGAAGCCCAAGTGTGTACGGAAGGTCAATACCGAATACTCATCGCCTTAGGATAGAATAGATTCATTTATTGTCTTAGTTAGACTTAGACTTAGAAACTCTTTTCACTTCATCATGTTCATTAGGAGCCAAATGACCAAACAACATCAACATATCATATACCTCACTATGAGCTAAACCATACATGTAGACTTTACTAGCTCAATGTGGGAAGACAACAATCATAGACTTAAACCAATTACTAGCATAATTACATTGCCTCATCCACGGATTACGATATGGTTGCACGTGAAATACTTGTGACTTGTATGGTTGGGTGTTGGATTACTTCACCGCTCATCATTGGCATCGTTGCCAAGGACTAGTCAATGTATGCTGAGTAATTGATTTCACAAAGTTCATTGTATCAAGAACTTAAAGTTAAAATCCATAATTTTCTAATAACTCTAAAAGTAAGCACACTTAAACAAATGTTTTGAACCACAATATGGTTTCAAATAAGGATATATCATCATTTGCCAAAGAAATAAGGAGTAATGACAGAATCAACGATGAAGAAGAATGGGGGATGTCGATGCAAACAAGAATCACATATGCTCACACTAATCCTTATCATCCAGATTTTACTTTCATCTTCCATTAGGACAGACAAATGAGATGGAAAGACATGCAAGACAACGTAGTCCTATCTCCAGAATGTGTAGCACTTAGCATGCTCCAAAATGCCTTAAGGGGAATGAATTTGGACCAAACACAGGAAGGGTACCATGTGAATCATCACATGACAAGACCCTATGAACCCACAAAGGAGTAGATGAGGAAAGATGCTACTATGGAAATCGAACATGTACACACCAAAGGGAAGCAAGTCAACACTTCTGTTGTCTTAGAAGAACTTAATGTTGATGAATTCATCACAGAACAACTCCACTAGAATCATGAAGAGCCTTCAAAAATACCTATCATCAGACTTGAGGAACTTATTAAAGTTCAACTGCATTCCACCCTAGTAGAGATACCTAAGAGGGGGGGGTGTGGGCGGCAGTGGGGTGCAGCCCTACTGACTTAAAGAATAAAAAAGACTCAAGGCTAAGAGTTTCTACAAACTCCTACAGAGAAGAATACTAGAGTCCTGAAAGGAGGACAAGTTGACAACATTCTCCTACTACATCATCTTCATCCTCATGATCATTAGCAGACTTTGATAGGAGGAGGCTAAGGCACTGAGACCATGACAAGAAGGAGAGAAGAACTCATGATTACCATGACTATTGCTTGAGATATTCAAATGAGGAAGATGAAGGTCATGAGCAAAGAAGATGAAGGGATCGAAGAGAGGATCATGAAAGGGATGAGCATAGAAGGGGGTACCGCTATAATAGAGCACATGAACTCGATTATGATGATGAACCCCTAACGGAAACCTAAAGCATGATTAACATTAAAGAAGATGTTTACATTTCAACTAGGCATGTGAGGGATAGCCATATCAAACGGCTCGATATGAATAGCATGCAAAGATTTGATCCACAACACCACCTCCAAGCTTTCCATGATGCCTGTGTCCTACAAAACATTGAAAGTGATTTGCAAAAGTTGAAATTATTTCCAAGAATACTTGTGAAAGAGGTAGAGAATTGGTACCAATAACTCGAACCTACATCAATTAGAAGATGGAGTACCATCATAGAGATCTTGAATGACAAGTACCAAACCTACTCGTGAATGTCTAACTTAAGGAAAAAAATCCAAAGATGGAAGTAAGGGACTCATAAAACCCTTAATGTGATAATGGGCATATACTATTCACTATTGCACAGATGCCCAGGCCATGGATTCTCACAATGGAAGCAACTAAGACACATTGTAGATGGGTTATGAAACAAGACTAGAGAGATCCTTGCGGTTGATGCCCAAGGTTGATTATTTGAAATGACTGCCCATTGAATTTAGAGATTGATTGACCAAGTAGTGAAGGAAGAAGGTAAGTTAAGAAAGAGAGAATTAGTAGAATAGTATAATAGAGACCCATCCATCAGCAACACTAAGGGCCAAATGAAGAAACGTCCTTTCTTTAGGACAAGTCTAGAGAGGGTTGGTAGAATTAGGACTTCATCAGGGCTAGCTTCTCCTACAACAATTTCTCTTACCAACAACAAGCTTCCACCATTGTCAAACACAAACATGCAAACTGTCATGCTCATAGCAATAGTCATAGATTGGATTAAGGCAGGACCACTCCCTAAGAAATGAATTAATCAAAGTTCCTTTGATTTATCTAAGAGTAGCTAGAAATTTGCCATGCAAAGCTCTACTAGACTCAGGTTTCAGGGCAAATTTGATATCTTACGAAACATATCAAGCATGGAACCTACCATCCATGAAGCAATGCAATATATGGTTGAAGCTTGTAGATCAATCTATCACCATTTCTTTGGAACATGTAGATGATGTAGTAACCACTATAAATGGGTGGTCTTATCCAGTAGACTTTCTGGTGATTAATGTGAAAAATGACAACAAAGAATTTCCAATTATCATGGGGAAAGCATGGCTTAGCACAATGGATGCTAAGCTAAGTATGAGAGATTTATTTGTTGAAATCTCTATAGAAGATACATGTGGATCCATACATATGCAATAGATTCCATGTAGTACTACTAATAACAAAGGGTGTAGTTGTGGATTGACACTTTAGAATGTCAACATAGTCATTACACCTATCCACAACAAATGTGAAAAACAAGTGTGTGCATAAGAGAGAGCAGGGGCTACTAAACCAAAAGACACACAATGGCCAACAACTAAGAACTTTCAAGTGTCTAAAACATGCATGGAACAATCTGAACCACTTGTTAACTCCCATTCCAAGAAAATGATCCCAACTGAGAGCCCAAAAACAAAAATATTAAACCATGATCATAAGCCAATAGGAAGAGAAAACAAGGACTTAGATGATCAAAACTTAATTACCATCAAGATCACATGAGACAATAATCAATAAATTAAATCACTACAAATGGTAAGTGAACCACCCAGAGCGTATGATTCAGGAGATCTAGGGAGCATTTTCCGAGTACTCATCCATAAATTCTCTTGATTTAAGAATTAATAAGTGTTTTTCAATTTTTTGTTTTACAATTCCTTTTGATTTCTAATTTCTTAATATACCTTTTCAAATTTTTTAATATTTTCTCATTCTTTGATACTTTTTCATTTCTTAAATTTTTGATATTCTTTTACATTTTTCAATTCTTTAATAATTTTTCATTCTTTGATGTTTTTCATTCTTTCATCCTTTTCCAATTTTTACTATCTTTTTCATACTTTGTTTTCATGACCTTTGTAAATAATTTTGATTACTAATAAAACACATTAAGAATAAGACAAGATATAGTCCAATAAGGTGAAGGTTTTCCTATGTTATCAAGTCATCAGGACTGATTATTTGAATAATGAGACCACAACATTCATCCATTCATTCCAGTAATAAGAGTTTCTTACCATGGCCATAATGATATTCTTCCCATCATACAACTAAGAATAAACTTGTTATCATTATGCCTAGACTGAAAAGTGAAGAACCAAGTGGGAATGTAAAGGATGTGACATCAAGGGGATTTGTGGACTCTCTTGGATTATTTTTGTTAGTGTTATCATGTTGCTTAGGTTGTATTATATCCTTGTAGATTTAACAAAAATTGAAAGTAAGAGTAAAATAAGTATTGCCTTACCATGTCACTAGAAAGACATGTTATCCATGTCTGAAGGTAGTCCTCTAGTAAGGTTGACACGAAGCATAGAATAAATTTCTAGGGGTTCCATTGGAAATACATGTTACCCATGCCTGAAGGTAGGTAGCTTCTTAGATAGTTAAATAATAATAATAATAATAATAATAAAAGTGCAATGAATAAACTCCTCCCTTGGACAATACACCAAGTGACAATACTCCTTACAACAGTGCTGGTCTTATCATCGTAATTCCAAGAGATTAAACAATGTGATGTAACTAAAATGTGGTATGGACTTGGTTTCAATCTTGGATAGATAGGCTAATGATTATTTTAACCACTAATAACACATAAGGATTCATTATGCCTATGGTAAGACACCTCAAATCTTGATTTTTGCAATCCCTTCTAAGTTCATTTTATCTCACTGTGTGAATAATCATAACTTGTGGGTTTGTGTAACATAGCGTGATTTTCCTAACTTGGTGATACTAACATGTGTGTTTTGCAAAATGGGTATGTGTTACATTAAAGTCCTTGACTGCCTAAGGACACTTTTAGGCACGGTTATACAAGGGCATTAAGGGTTGGAACCTACTTTGGGGAGGATCCACTTGTATAGCTATTATCTCTTATACCTACCAAGCGATTCCACATCATCTTGAGCCTTCCAACACCAATAAATGTCAAAAAAAAACTTCCCTTATCACTCACATTGTCTATTCCAATAACATGAACTAATTACCCATCTTATCAACACTTCATGAACTTTCATAGCTTGAGATTCCTTCTTTATGAACTTTCTATGCCAAATTCTCAAAAATAATGCATCATCCATAGCCCAAGACCCTTTGAACATGCTTTATACCTTCCAAACATCCCAAATGACCCATTTTTATCCTTAAAAATTATCAAAAAATGTGAATTTTTTGCCTTCAATATTAGAGCCCACAAAACCTATATATATGCGAGGACTTAGCCAAATTTCATCATTTTTCACATTTGAGACAAGGGAGTTTTTACGATTTTTCTTCTACAATCTAAGCTTTGACCTCCTAACTTCTAATCCTCATAACTCCACACTTGTAGCTCTAATTTTTGTGATTCTTAAACCTGGTTGATCATGGAGCTATCAACTTAGTTGTGGGGGTGTGCTTAGTGGGATATAACAAAAATCAGAGTCAGAATTTGCTCATGCCTAGAAGGTATTATACGAGTAAGACTGAAGGAAAAATTGAAAATTCTTAATAAAAATCAAGCTAGAAACACTTAAATAATCCTCTTAATGAATCATACCAACCATTATGAGCCATAAACAAGAACAAAATGGACAACTATGAAGTGTTATAAGGAAATTAATGTCTATGGGGTTTTTCTTTGTAAATTTTTCTAACTCTATAATCATAATGAACTAAGAATCGATCTAATTAAGGATATGAGAAAGGAAAGTAGTTATCCAAATCAAAGTAAACATTCAAATAATTCTCAAATCCTTAATGATTATAGATGGCTCCAAAGAGAGGAGCAACTAGAGGATCCTCACAACAAGCAAGCAAAAGACTAAGAGGCTAAGGAAGAGGCCAAACGGGAGAGCAAGATCCAGAACATGCGAAGTAGGATGCCTAATTCTTCAACATCCATCAAGAGACTCTTGCTACTGGACATTCAGCCCAAGCGGAGGTAGAGGAACCACAAGTACAAGGACAATGCCTCATGTTGTCATCGGAATGCCTTTGAATCACCTAAGAGAAGTCAATCTTGACCACGGTGATCATGGAGATGAACTTCGATCCATTTGTAGAGTTTGTTCTAGAGGCAGTAAGGATGCAACTCCAAGCATCACTGCTATGGAACATCCTTTTAGATAGTAGTGAATGGTATTTAGGGGATACCTACCAATTCTAGCATAACAGAGAAGAGGATGCTACAATCAACATTGAAGGAGTCTCCATTTCATATTCAATCAAGGCAATAGTAGAAGCTCAAAATGTGCCCAATGAAGGGGAAAGATTAGCACATTTATCAACAAGATCAGACACAAAAACCAAAAAACTATGGTTAAAGAGGACATATGGCAAAGAAGATAAGGAGTACAATGAATTAACTTTGGAGGAAAGAATTTATTTCAAAATTGACACATACGACATGTTTCCCATAAAGAGATTGAATAGATTATCCACCTATGTGACTAGAGGAGGTGCAATTTTGATAGAATAGTACAACACCAATCTTGCACAACTTTATTTTATGGAAGTTCAAAGGTGGTTCAAAGAAAAGAAGGTAGGGAAGCTCACACTTCCATTCCCTTGCCTAATGAAGAAGTTGTGAAAACATGTTGAAATCCTAGGGTACACCAATAAAATCCTTAGGAAGGCTCAAAATGCCTCATATGCTAAAATGCTTAAGCCAGCACCACCAAAGATCAATTAGGTGGAAGAACAAATAGACGTTGGGAAAACCACACCAACTACTGAATAACAATAGTAAGTGGGACCCAGTGGTTAGCAGTAAGAGTAAGAGCAATAGCAGTAACAAGAATAGTAGTAGCAGCAAGTTCCACCACTGTATTCACAAGATTATAGACCCTCCATGAGTCATCTACAACAGATTGTAGAGACTATCAGTTGGGGACTATGTGAGGAGGCCAATCTCTATAGAGTTATCGATAGTGCCATAAAACCCACAGTTTCCACAGATCTCGCAAGTCGATAGATATCATTGCAGTCAGGAGGAGAGGTCTAATGGTCACAACAAATTTCTAGAAATGTTGCATCATTCCAAGTGGTGCTTGAAATAGGAGGAGGAGCCATAGTTATGGTTATTCAGCACTAGGATGCAGCACGAGTCGTAGAAGTAATCACAGATCACATTAAGAAATCCTTTAACGTACTTGTTGTGCCATTAGCAAATCTGACTATAGCCAGAGATGTTCAGATGTTAACTAGTACCTTAATGCATCCTACTAATCATGGGGATGTACTAGATTGACTGCTATAGATTGGGTAAGTAATGAAAACTCTTTTTGACATCCCAAGTGATGTCACTAGAGTGTAGTCAGAACTAATCGCAACTAAGGATAAGTTGGTCATGGCAGATATTAGGGCGGAGCATGTAGAAGCTGAAATCTGTAGACTACAGGAAGAGCTTGCAACCCTAAGGGTGGAATACAAATATCCTACTCAATTCATTATGCTTGACCATCTAGAGCAATTCAGAATAGAACAGATCAATCGCTTGATAGAGCAAAACAAGGAGATGTAAAATGAGAAGGAGAAAGCAATGTGAAATGCCTCAGTAGTAGAAGCACAAACATATATACATGCTAAGGTAGTCATTGCAACATAAGAAGAAAATAAATCACTTACGATTGATAACACCAAGTTGATTGCTATAGAAAAGCAAAAGAACATTCTTAAGGAGAGTATCCATTAGTTAAGAGAAAAAATGATGAGGGTCAACCAAGATATGAGCCGCTTAGTAAGAGAAAATAGAACCCTTTCAATGGAGAAGGTATGGAAAATTAGATAGAAATCAGCTATTGAGATCAGCGTGTGGAAAAATAAAGCTAAGAAGCATGAAAGACTCTAGGAATACTTCCATTACCATGTGGGAAAGTATAAGCAAATCATGAGAAGGAGATCCAGATTGTGAAGGCCTGAATCAATTCCATATCATTACAAAATCTAGACTTGTAGCCCATCTTAGACAATTATGATCACGTCCACCAAGTAGAAGTCAAAAATAAAGACTTGAAGATAGAAGATCTAAACAAATACATGGGGTTAGCTAACCTTTGCTATGCTAACCTGGTGATGTTAACAGTAAGTAGGCCTCAAAACAAGCTTGAATAACAAGTAGTAGCCACATAGGCATTGTACATAAAGGAGTTTGTAGATCAGAAAGATGCTTTACAGAAACTTGAGGTGGAAAACTTTGAATTAGAAGCAGTTAAGGTTGGCTACCAAGGGGAAAAAGATGTTCTAGTAAACCTCACCAGGAGACTGTCTAATTATCATGAATTACAAGCCAAGGCCACGACATTTTAAGAAGAGAGAAGATAGTTTACGGCATGGTACATCAAGGCCAATAAGATGTTTCCATAATTACCATGTCCATGGGACGTCCTAGCTCCATCACACATTACACAACAAGCATGGATGATACATGACCCATGAATAGAGGAGAAGAAACTTTAGATGCTCCTAAACAGATATGAATTTTAGAAGCTTAATGACAAGGGGAAGCAATTGATGGAAGAGCTGCCACCACCAGGCACTACATAAGCTACATTAAGTTTCATCCAATTTTGTTTTTCTTATCAAAGTTTGTCCTGTCATGTCTTGTGCCATTTCTGTAAAAACACCACTACAACATAAAGTATCATGTAAATCTACCTCCCAATTTTGTAAGGAACTCTATTCTCATTTTGTTTTAACTTATGAATGAGTTTTCAATTAGTCGTGGGGGTATGATAAATCAAAATTTAGAGGACTACGATATCAGATATACGATATCGTAGCTTCAATATCATAGCACTAGCCATGTTATCATATATGCGATATCACGAGATGCATGCTAGCTTATAAATATAAAACTTAGATGCAAAAATCCAAATAAGTTTTCATTCCATAGTAGCATAACACTTGCAGGTTTTTTTTGTGAGTTAGTCTTTAGCACTTAGAAGTGTGAATGCCCACAATGTAGTGTGATGTAGTGTATGGAGTCTTTATTCGAGCATCTTGTACTTGGGCACAAGTATGACCAGTAATATAGCTTGAGCTATTTCATACTATTGTAGTATTCTCCTAGTTTACTGTTTTACCTAGAATAATGTTTACTATTTTCTTCATTAATGTTTACTTTTCCATGCACTTTACCATTACTATTGTTAAGTGGACTGAGTACAAATGATCTCGAGCACTTAAGTGTAATTGCTTGGTAATCCAGTTGTGCTATTGATTGGTTCACCCAGTAGCGAAGTACTTGGTAATCCCAGTAGTAGTTACATAAAGCCCAAGGTGTGTATAGAAGGTTAGGACTAGATAATCATCACCTTAGGATAGAAGAGATTTGTTTACTATCTTAGTTAAACTTAGGCTTAGAAACTCTTTTCACTTCACCATGTTCACTAGGAGCCAGATGGCCAAACAACATCAACATATCATATACCTCATTGTGAGCTAAACCATACATGTAGACTTCACTAGCTCCATGTGGAAAGAAAATGGTCATAGACTTAAATCAATTACTAGCATAATCACATTGCCTCGTGAACAGATTATGATTTGGTTGCATGTGAAACACTTGTGACTTGTATGGTTGGGTGTTGGATTGCTTGATCGCTCATCACAGGCCAAGACCCATACCATTAGGCTAACATCTCATTGTTAGCATGTTGTTTTTCATGTAATAAAGTTGAGAGTTACAATTGGGGAATCTTTTGAAAGGTTTTTCTTCTTACAATATGAATGCATTGTATTAGTTGTAAATCTTATCTAAATTCATTATCGTAATGTAAAATGAAAAAAAAATATTTAGATAGGTATCTTGCAAAAGTCAAGGGTGTTGGAACCTGAAATAAGTAAAACATAGTTACACCCTAAGATATGTAGTCCAAACCCATGGCTTAGAGCTTTCAAATCACGAGTCTTACCACTCGGCTAACGCCTCATTGTTGCGGGGTGTTGGAACTTGAAATAATTAAAACATAAGTACATCCCAAAATATATAGTCCACATAAAACTTTTTAACTCAACATTACCCACCAAAATCAAACCCATGACTTAGAGTTTTGAAATCAAGACTCTTACCACTAGGTTAACACCTCATTGTTATCCTGAAATAATTGTAACATAGGTACACCCTAAGACATGTAGTATAACTCCAAATTGCCCACCAAAATTGAACCCATGGCCTATAAAGCATATTGAGTTTTTTTATGTCATTCACTTCTATTAAGAACTAAATAAGCATTAGTACCTAAATCTTGGATGTCTTTTGATGAGAGCGGTTACTCTAGCAGTTTATTCTAATTATTAGAGCAGTTACTCTAGCGGTTTATTCTAATTATTAGAGCAGTTACTCTAGTGGTTTATTCTAATTATTAGAGTAGTTACTCTAACAGTTTATTCTAATTATTAGAGTGGTTACTCTAATTATTAGAGTAGTTGCTCCCAAGCCTATAAATACAGTGCCCAAGCGCACAATTGGAAGGAAGTCTTTTAGCAGTCAAGTAGCAAAAATCTTGCAGTTTGTTTGAAAGTTAGAGTATTTTCCAAGTGCCCGTAGCAAGATGTCTAAGTGTGGACGGATCATTATTCAAGCATTGTGTACTTGAGCACACCTTGTGTATGGCAATAAAGATGAGCTCTTCAATTCATCCTTGTAGCACTTGAGATTTGTTTTCTTACGCATTTATTTTATTTTATTTTATTTTCTTATGCATTTATTTTATTTTATTTTATTTTATGCACTTTAAATTTATATTATTAGCAAGTAATTCATTTTGATCAATTAAGAAAATGGTTAAATTACACAAGCACGACCACTTCGAGCATGCATGTAATTCTTGGTAACCTAGTAACAATTAGCATTTGGTAATCCCAGTAGTGTTGCACTAGTTTAGGATGTGTATGGTAAGTGGGAACGGATGCTGGTGTTAGGATTAGTTAGAACTTAGTTAATGAGTAGTTAAGCTAAATTAGTCACTTAGTTACCTCTCTCCTTCCCTACTTGCATAGGACATAAAAATAGAAAAGCTATAAAAATTATATGCCTCAAGCTTACTTAACCATACAATCATGACATACAGGTAAGCTTGGGAAGACAATGATCAACCAACCCATCCTTGTTCCACAAGGGCGCATAAGCACCTAGTCCTTGGAATTCGACCAGATCATGCGTGAAATGCTCGTATTCGTATGGTTGAGCGTAGGGGTACCTTGCCACTCATCATTGGCACCATTGTCGGGGACTTAATTGTTTGTGTGCTAACTAGAACATAGGAAATCATTCACATCATTTGAATGAACCCTTAGGGTTGGTTGAGAAAATAATAAACAAGAATACATTGCACACTGAACAGACAAGTATGTCTCCTTCTTCGTACGAAAGCACCTCACTGCCTAGGTTTAAAATAGGAAACAGTTGGCGGCGTAATACACATGACGTTGATCTACCAATCCCTCAACAAGTTTGAGTGGTATATATTCATCATGATGAGTATATACCAGATTTTACCTTTATCCTCCATCAAGATGAAAAACTGCATTGGTGAGACTTAGAGGGTAACATAGTGTTACCTCTCGATCGTTCAGTCCCAAGCATGCTTCTTCGTTCTTTCACACGAATTGGCATACCGCACTTACACATAGAATACGTTGTGCAAGACCATGACTCAAGAGAATACCGTCCCACGGAGGCACAATGTTAAAGGAACTTGCAATAGGAGAGACATCATAAGTCTTTGAAGGGTAAGTGATCCCAGGATGCCCCACATGTCTTAAGTGAAAATGAGGGTGGTGAACCTATCTCAAGCAGTTGACCACACAACGATGTTCCTCCCCTTGACTTTGGCCAAGGGGTTGTGTATCAGAACCTTCATTTCACTATTCATAACCCAGGTTCTAATATCCACGGGCATAAAGGATCTGAAAAAGGGACACAAACTCATGATAAAGGTGGACATTTTGATTGCAATCACAATCAGGGTCGAGACCATAGAAGAGAAGGTAGCAGACACTGTCATGGTGATGGTTCTCCTTCTTCTTCACCTTCATCATCTCCTTCATCCTCTCCTTCAGTATCTAGACATAGTCATAAGGAAAAAGACCATGGGGATAAAGGTAGGCAAAGTGGAAGTCATAGACGAAACAAGCAGGAAAGGGGACAAGAGCACTCTAGAGATTCACGACATAGAAGAAGGGAGAGTAGGGAACAACGTAGGAATCATAGACACCATGGATGAGACGATCATGATGAGCCCCTCCTCACTACTCGAAGTATGTTAGACATAACTAAGGCTGTTATAATTTCAACAAGGCATCAAGAAGATAGTAGGATCAAGAGATTAGATATGAACAACATCCCACGATTTGAAGGGGGATACAACGTTAATCCTTAGAATCATTTACAAGTATTCCATGATGCATGTGCCTTATAGAAAATAGAGGATGAATGACAAAAACTTAAGTTGTTCCCATGGACATTAGTTAAAGAAGCAGAAAGCTGGTATTGGTCTTTAGAACCAGAATCCATTCACAAGTGGAGTACTATGTTAGAACTATTTAATGACAAGTACCAAATGTAATCTTGAGTATCTAACTTGCAAAAGCAAATCCAAGGCTGGAAACAAGGAGGACATGAACCCTTGGATGCTGCCATGGGCCGATACTATGCATTGTTACATTGTTGTCCTAGCCATGGTTATTCGCAAAGGGATCAACTACGTCATCTCGTGGATGGGCTTAGGCATGAAACGAGAAGAACCCTTAGGACTTATGCCCAAGGGAGACTATCTGAGCTTAGGTCCCATCAAATTCAGAGACTATTGGAGCAAGTTGCTACGGAAGAAGGTGAGCTACAGAAGAGAGAAAGTGTGGAAGAGTATAACCAAGATCCTTCCCTCTGGAAGAGGGGAGTACGATTTTGTGAGGATGAAGAAGAGTCACCACTTGAAGAGATGGTGAATAGGAAAACTTTGCCTATCCAAAAGATGACAGCAAAAGTTTCAGTAAAGGTAGACCAAATGTGGGATTCCCTAGAAAATAAATTTTAAACTGTTCTTAAAATAGTAGAGGAGTCTAGAGAGCAAGGTAGTGAGAAAAGAAAAAAGAAAGAGGCTAAACATGCACGTAGCAAGGGTAAGGGCAAAGTTGTCATCATTGAAGAGGTTGTGGATTCAGAAACAGATAATGCTAGTGGATGTGAGATATGTCAATATGACCATCCTAGGGATGTTACCCTGTAATCTTACATTTGCAGGAGTCTGGGATGTATGCACTCAACCCACGATTAAACAAAAGGCAAACACCCCGAAGGTTACCTTATCCTCAAGGTAACCCAAGGCAGTTCCACCAACCCTTAACATATTATCCCAGTGAAACTCCACCACAACCAATTGAGCAATATCAACAGTGGAAGCACCCACAATCATGGGGAATGCCATCGCCAAGGCAACAATATCCTTATTGGCAACCTGACCCATATGGATATGACGTGTAGCAACCAATCTTCCCATGTGACTCTACTAGTCATGTCACTCCTCAACCTCACTACTAAGCCCACAAGTATTATGGGACTCCCTCTTCTAGAGGTGATATTCTGCAAGCATATCATCCTTCTCATCCAGCCGCATCTATTCCACCAATAGCTCCACTACCACCTGCTCTTGCGATGCAAGGTGAAATCCCTACCCAGTCGCAGCAACGTAACACCACGAGGGTTATTAACTCTCAACCTGCTGTTGGTTCCAACAACCACATGAAGAAAATACCTTTCTTTAGAACTAATAGCCCAACCAAGCCCTTGTAATCACAAGTGGCTTATTCCTTAGATGCCTCAGTATCAATCAAAACTTTAGAGCCTCCTTCAACTCAACCACCGCACTCAACGCATACGGTCATGCTAACACATGCTATCACTGATTGGATTAAAGCTGGCCATCTTCCCAAGAAATTCTCTGATCCTGGGAGTTCTTTGATATACTTACAAATCACTGAAAATGCACCATGCAAGGCTCTTTTGGATTCAGGTTCTTGTGTCAATTTGATTTCTCAAGAAATGTACAAGGCCTGGAACCTGCCTCCATTGAAAAAGAGTAACATCCGTCTAGAGTTGGTCGACTAGTCCATCACTATCCCATTGGGATTAGTGGAAGACATTGTTACCACTATTTGTGAGTGGTTGTACCTAGCTGACTTCCTAGTGATTCAGGTAAACAATGGTAAGGGGGACTTTCCAATCATAATGGGAAGAGCATGGCTAAGCACCATCGATGCATGCCTAGGAATTCACAATCTTTCCCTAGAAATATCAAAGAAAAATACATTCGGAAAGATCGAGAAGAAGAAAGTTCCATGCATCGCATACAGTGACATAGGGTGTAATTGTGTGTAGAGGTTATGGCTTGTGCAAATTTTAGCATTGCCTGCATGCAATCAGTGTGCACAAGTGATTAACATACAAAGATGCTTGTATGCAGCAACCACACGACAAGAAGATACCTAGTGGCTGACAGCTAATCAAGAAAGTACTTCACTCATATGCATGGAACTAACTGAAGGTTTGACTTGTGCTTACATTGATAGCATAGATGCATTAGAGTAAGTCCACTGCCAACTTCCAAGTCTTAACCTTGAAAATATCAATTGAGGAAAGTTGGAAATCCTTGAGAAATTTAAGCAGGAGCCCCTTGACCTGAAACCATTGCCCACTAGTATGGAATACACGTTCCTTAAAAATAGAAAACTGGTAATTATCAATGCTAAGCTTGCTACTCAATAAAAAGAAGAACTGTTGAAGGTAATAAATAAATGGTCGGAAGCCTTCGCTTGGTCATATTCCGAATTAACTAGAATAGATCCTAGGATATGCCAACATATAATTTACACTGACCCCTCTATGAAGCCTCGAAGACAACTACAGAGGTGATTAAACCCTAAGCTAAAGCAAGTAGTTAAGGAAGAAATCGAATAACTTCTCAAGGCTGGGTTCATATACCCCATTTCTGATAATGAATGGGTTAGCCCCTTAGTTATTGTGCCTAAAAAGGGAGGAAAATGGAGGGTGTGCATAGATTTCAAGCTACTAAATATGGCAACATTCAAAGATCACTTTCCATTGCCATTTGTCGACCAAGTCTTAGACACCATCGCAAGGCATTGCTATTACAGTTTTTTGGATGGATATAGTAGATATAACCAAATACAAATAGCCTTAGAAGACCAAGCCAAAACTACGTTCACTAATCCTTGGGGAACGTTTGCATACAAAAAGATGCCGTTTGGCTTATGCAATGCCCCTGCAACATTTCAACAACTAGTTCTAAACATATTCCAATAGCAGATAGGGAATGGCATGGAGGTCTTTATGGATGACTTCTCCACTTATGGAGCAAACTTTGATCAAGCCTTGGACCAGTTGGAGCAAGTGTTAAAAAGATGTGTATAAATGAATTTGAGGCTCAACTAGCAGAAAAGCCATTTGATGGTCCAAGAAGGCGTAGTACTAGGGCACAAAATCTTACACACATGGATAGAGGTAGATCTCGAGAAAATCAAAATTATCCAAGGAATTACCCATCAACCGAAAACTGTCAAAGATATTCAGTCATTCTTTGGACATACTGGCTATTATAGGAGATTTATTGAGAACTTTTCAAAGGTTGCCAAACCATTGGTGGAATTAATGAAAAAGGACGTACCTTTCGAATGGACCAGGGAATGTGAAGTAACTTTCCAAACTTTAAAGTAGAAGTTGGTAGAAACACCCATTCTACGAGCTCCTGATTGGTCCAAACCATTCCATATCATGACTGACGCATCCAAATATGCCTTAGGAACTGTACTTACACAGTTAGATGACCAGAAGCATCCTTACTACATCCACTATGTAAGTAGAAGTATCACTAGTGCACAACTTAACTACACTACCACAACGAAAGAATTAATAGCTGTAGTGTTTGCACTAGAAAAGTTTAGACACTATGTATTAGGATATAAAGTATATGTACATATAGATCAAAGTGCAATTTGGTTCCTCATGAATAAGCCAATTGTAAGCCCTCGTATCATATGATGGCTTGTAATCTTACAAGAGTTCAATTTAACGATGATCGATCGCAAGGGCACCAAGAATGTAGTTGCTAATTATTTATCTTGGTTGCGATGAGACAATAAAGAGGATGAGTATGCAATTTCTGATTATTTCCTTGATCTATTCCTCTTTGCTGGTGTAGTAAATAATCAATCACTCATGGAGACAAACTGGAATAGTATCATTCTTACCTATCTCCTCACCCAAAAAACACCACAAGAGTTAAACCTTAAGAAGAAACAACAGTTTCTTCATCGAGCCAAGTACTTTATGGAGATCAATGGGCAACTTTACAAAGTGTGTCCTGATGGCTTGGTTCGATGATGTGTTCCCGATATAGATCAACTGCGAGTTCTCCAAGATGCTCATGAGGGTCCTTATGGGGATCATTACGCTAGGAGATGAATGGCCAGCAAGATCTTGCTTACAGGATATTATTGGCCTACATTATTTCGGGACGCCCATCATTTCGTCCAATCTTGTGAGTGCTATCAATGTGATGGGGGAATGATTGCTAGAATGGAGGGTCTGCAACAATGGATTCAACCATTAGAACCCTTCAACATTTGGGGAATTGATTTTATGGGGTCGATTACACCAATGTCCAATGGAAAAGGTTATCTTATTGTTGCCATGGATTATCTAACAAAATGGATTGAAGCAACTGCTATTAAAGATTGTACATCATCTATAACTACACGATTTGTTTAACAACAAATCATAAATAGGTTTGGTGTGCCGCATGCACTTATTTCAGATAATGGTACACACTTCACAGGTGCAACTTTTCGAAAATTAATGCAACACTTAAGGGTTGAGCATAAATTGACTACATCATACCACCCCCAAGCAAACGGTCAAGCAGAAATCACCAACATGGAGATTATGAAGATATTGACAAGAATCATTAGCAAGTTTAGGCGAGACTGGAGCACTAAACTGAACGTTGCTCTTTGGGCATACTGCTCTAGATGGAAACTCCCTACAGGCTACTCTCCCTATGAGTTAGTGTACAGTAAATTACCAATGCTTCCCATTCAAACTGAGCTCTATACACTATGCACAACATGTGACCTCAACGTTGACCTTGATCTAGCATAGAAACAATGGTTAGTAACCCTTAACTTGCTAGATGAAAACCAACTAGCTGCCCTATCATCTAACGAATTGCATAAGGCATTCAATAAACAACGTCATGACCTAAGGATTAGGAAAGTTAAATATCAACCAGGAGATAAGGTTCTCTATTGGAATCCCACACATATACCATAACGTACTAAATTTCAAACACTATGGGAAGGATCTTATATTATTCATGCAAATTTTCCTTTATGGGGCATGACAATATACAAGCCTGAGAGCTTGGATAAGAAACTTTTGGTCAACGTGCAAAAAACCAAACCTTTCTAGGAGCTTAGGACAACCAGTACACATGCTACCTCTCTTGATGGACAACCCTGCTCACTATTTCAGATCTCCTCCTTCCAACTTAGTTGTGGGGTAGATGGCCACCTATGCTAACTGTTCTAGGCCCTCAATTCTTTTTGAATTTTTGTTTTACACATTTTTTATTTTACACCATCGTTCATGTTTTTACTGTTTCTTTATTTGCTTGATTTACTTTTATTTGTCATCTAATAAGTGCTCATGATGGTGGATTGAATTATATCATATTGATTGCTAATGTTTGGTTTTTACCTTTGAATTATGATGCTAATANATGTAACTTCAAGGGGATTCGATACATTGGTGCTGGCCATTCTCTTGGGTGCTTAGATGCTTTTTCTTGGGTTTTTCGCCATTCTGACATTGTTCAAATATCAAGAAGCTGAGTGAATAAAAGTAAGTCTTTGCATGGTGTGGTTCTCACACATAAACATTAAAAAAAAGAGAAAAAAAAAGAGAGAAAAAAAGAGAAAAAAGGTGAGAATTCAAAGCACACCTCTTAGACATAATAAAGAAATATGGGCTATAAGCGTTGGTTATGGCACTAGAAAGACATGTTACCCATGCCTAAAAATTCCCTCTAACTAAGGCCCTTTCTTGCTTCTTGCTTCTCTATCTTGCTCTCCTCGGAATGGTGGTGACTCTTTG
>MNCI01006322.1:48300-81009 GCA_015680685.1 Gnetum montanum
TGGGCTTGGAGGAAGCACTCAGGATGGACCAGAACTAGAGCATTTACAAAAGGAGCAAGTCTGGTGGCGTGGCTATGGATAAACAACAGAAGGCGCAATCTTAGCATTGGCGGCAACACGCTTCATTTTCTTTCTCTCTCTTTCTCTACAAGCTGCCAAATAAAGGCTTGGATGTCATTTATGTACGAGTGTTCACAACAATGTTGTAATTTGCTTATTGATCCGTCACTGGGCACGTTGAGTCTGTCATCCCATTCCACCGTCAGTTGTCAATTAGTTAATAATCCCATACCTTCCCAATATTTTGTAAGGAACTCGAGGACGAGTTTTCATTCAGTTGTGGGGGTATGATGAGAGCGGTTACTCTAGTGGTTTATTCTAATTATTAGAGTAGTTACTCTAACCGTTTATTCTAATTATTAGAGTGGTTACTCTAATTATTAGAGTAGTTGCTCCCAAGCCTATAAATACAGTGCCCAGGCGCACAATTGAAAAGAAGTCTTTTAGCAGTCAAGTAGCAAAAATCTTGCAGTTTGTTTGAAAGTTAGAGTATTTTCCAAGTGCCCGTAGCAAGAGGTCTAAGTGTGGACGGATCTTTATTCAAGCATTGTGTACTTGAGCACACCTTGTGTATGGCAATAAAGATGAGCTCTTTCATCCTTGTAGCACTTGAGATTTGTTTTCTTACGCATTTATTTTATTTTATTTTCTTATGCTTTTATTTTATTTTATTTTATTTTATGCACTTTACATTTCTATTATTAGCACAACAATTCATTTTGATCAATTAAGCAAATAGTTAAATTACACAAGCATGCCACTTCGAGCATGCATGTAACACTTGGTAACCCGGTAACGATTAGCATTTGGTAATCCTAGTAATGTTGCACTGGTTCAGGATGTGTACGGCAAGTGAAAACAGATGCTGGTGTTAGGATTAGTTAGAACTTAGTTAATGAATAGTTAAATTAAATTAGTCACTTAGTTACCTCTCTCCTTCTCTACTAGCGCAAGACATAAAAACATAAAAGCTATAAAAATCATATACCTCAAGCTTACTTAACCATACAATCATGACATATGGGTAAGCTTGGGAAGACAACGATCAACCAACCCATCCTTGTTCCACAAGGGCACATAAGCACTTAGTCTTTGGAATTCAACCGGATTGTGCATGAAATGCTCGTATTCGTATGGTTGAGCATAGGGGTACCTCGCCGCTCATCATCTTTCTTTATGTAAGAATCAATTATATTTCGTTTATCTCTTTGTTGGTTCTCATTAGGAGCATTCTTTGGTCTTCTTAGCACATGACCTAATCATGTAAGATGACTTTCCTTAATCTTCTCATCTATAGGTGCTACTCCTAAACTTTTGCTAGCAAAAGAATAGTTATTTCAATTTTCTTAGTCACACCCAATATCCACCTTAGCATTTGTATCTTTACCACATGAATTGTGTTGTGCATGATGCTTTTTGATATGGTAGGATTCTGCATCATAAAGGATTGCAAGTCAACTTAAACTTCAACCTAGCAAGGATTCTTCTATTATAGAGCACGCCACTAACTTTGTGCCACTTCTTTGATTCTACTTTAACTATGTTTGTCACATCAGTGTGAGTGAGTATTGATGAACTTCTTGGTTTTAGATAATAATTCTTCATATCTTACTTACTAATCCTTGGGTATTTTTAATTATATAGAAATATAAATAATGTAACAATGAGGTGTTAGCAGAGTGGTAAGACTTTTGATTTTGAAGCTTCTGAAGTTATGGTTTCAATTTTGGAAGGCAATGTTGAGTTATAAAGTTAATTTGACTCTATAATGTGGGGATAATATCTAACCCTATTTTATTGGGACAAGGTTAAGATGATGATAGATGAATAGTATTTAAAGAAAAAAAGTTGTGTGTTTCAACAACACCTTCCAAATACAAATAATATCTTAACTTATAAGTATACCTAAGAGAGATAACCAACATAATATTTCATTAAAATTATAATTCAAATCAATTACCTTTTACCTAATAGAATAATTAGCTAGCAAGCAACCTATCAATAACCTCAAATTATCATATCTATATTTTTTAACATCTTATGAGAACCTAGCTCCACGGGGAAATTCTTGCTCTGTGTATATGAAGGGTTGAGGGTTTGAGTTGCGTTGCAGTCATCTGGTTAATTGTTATGCGTGTTTTAATCCTTTCAAACACAACTGAATCAAATATTCTTAGCATTATGTAAACACAATTTAAACTGGAAATTGGCAAAAACCAATATTTCCTTCGATGATCCTATGATTCTCATGCTCGCATCGATTCGACAGGCAAGCAAAGTAAACAATTTACTCAAACTCAACAATGCAAATTTACTTTCTTCAGCCACGGCAAGAAATGGCTTCAGACGGATTCTGTGTCAAAATGCTCAGACGATGCTGCGGCCATTGGAACGCAACAGCAGCTTCGCTGTTACATCATTGTTGCAGGAATGTACAGATCTGCGATCCGTTAAACAGATCCACGCTCGCATGCTTAGATTTGGATTCTGCGAAAATACGGATTCCTACGCTGCAACGAAAATTCTAAACAAATATGTGGTCTTAGGCGGCCTCAAGGATGCCTGCCATCTGTTCGACAAAATGCAGGAGCCAAATATGTTTGTCTGGAATATAATGATCAGGGCTTATGCGAATGAGGGATTATTCCCTGAATCTTTGCGATTGTATTTCTCGATGCAGAGAGCTGGAGTGAAACCGAACCATTTAACGTTTCCTTTTGTGCTTCGTTCATGCGCCGGATCGCAAGCTGTTAAGGAAGGCAGGCAAATCCATTGCCAGATTTTCAAGTTTGGATTGGAGGGAGATGTTTTCGTTGGAACAGGGCTTGTCGATTTCTATGGTAAGTGTGGGTTTGAGCAGCATGCATGGAAGGTGTTCGATGAAATGCCTGAGAGAAATGCAGTGACTTGGACTGCCATGATTGCTGCATATGTCAACTGTGGTTGTCATAATGAGGCTCTGGATATGTTTCAGAGAATGGAAAGAGAAGGGATCAATCCCACTCGAGTAACTTTTGCAACCATTTTGGCCTCCTGTGCTGAAGTGAAGAACGTGCAAGAGGGGAGGAGGATTCATGAACATGCTGCAAGGATTGGGCTGGATACCAATGCGTTTGTTGGCTCAGCATTGATGAATATGTATCTAAAATGTGGTGGTTTGGATGATGCTCAAAGCGTGTTTGATAATCTGCAGGAGAGGAATTTGGTTTCATGGACCTCTCTTATAGCAGGGTATACTCAGTGTGGTGTTGCAGAGAAGGCATTGTTGCTTTCTGATGAAATGAGGCTTTCTGGGATGAGGCCTGATGCTGTTTGTTTTCTAAGTGTTCTTTCAGCTTGTGGGCAGTTAGGGCTTCTTCATCAAGGCAGGTATCTGCATAGTTGTGTGATTAAGTGTTGCTTTGAGTCTGATCTGTTTTTGGGGACTGCTCTGATTGATATGTATTCTAAATGTGGATGTTTGTCTGATGCCAAGGAGATCTTTGAAAACATGGCGGAGAAAAGCCTGGTGTCATGGAATGCCCTGATTTCTGGCTACTGCCAGAATGGACAGGCTGGTGAAGCATTTTTATTGTTTGAAAGCCTGCAGAAAGCTGGCTTGAAGCCAGATTCTGTCACGGCAACTAGCTTGGTATCTGTTTGCCAGGATTTTAGGGTTTCTCTTCAAGGAAATAGCTTCCATGCTTATGTCATTAAGAATGGTCTGATATTAGATATCCCTGTGCAAAATTCTCTTGTAGTTATGTATGCTAGATTTGGAGATCTGGAGTCTGCTTGTAGTATTTTTACAGAAATGAGCAGGAGAGATTTGGTGTCATGGAATGCTATGATAAGTGCTTATGATGAAAATGGACACTCGGTTAAGGCACTGGATCTTTTCCATGAAATGATAAGCAAACATGTATCTCCAGATCATGTCACCATGTTGAATGTCCTTGCAGCATGTGCCCATTCTTCAAACTCAGAGGAATGTGAATTTTTACACGATTTCACTGTTAGAAACAACTTTGATTCAGATGTATACGTCCAAACTGCACTCTTAGACATGTATGCAAATCATAAAAGAATGAAGAAGGCACACACTTTGTTTTTCAAGATGACTGATAAAACTTTAGTTTCTTGGAATGTTATGATTTCTGGATATGCCCAGAACGGACCTGCACTGGAGGCTTTAGTTTTGTTTCAGGGCATGCAGTTACAACAATTGTCACCAGACTCTGTTACATTAGCAAGCCTAGCTTCTGCTTGTTCTCAGCTGGGATTTCTTAAACAAGGTAAGTCAATCCACGGGTATGCATTGCGAAGAGGATTTGAATTGGATGCTTCTTTTGGAAATTCTCTTATAGCCATGTACTCAAAATGTGGACAAATGATAAGTGCACTGCTTGTTTTTGAAAGAATGATATACAAAAATGTTGTAACATGGAGCACATTGATAAATGGATATGGTGTACATGGGGATGGAGAGAATGCTCTTAAATATTTTTCCAAAATGAATCAGGAAGGTGTGAAACCAAACAAAGTTACATTTTTAAGTTTACTGTCTGCTTGTAGTCATGCAGGGCTAGTGGAGCAAGGAAAGCAATATTTTAATTCAATGAAAACTTGTTATGAGGTTTCTCCTGGTGTGGAGCACTATGCTTGCATGGTAGATATGTTAGGACGTGCAGGTCTTGTGAATGAAGCCCATAATCTCATTCAAAGCATGCCTTTTAAACCAGATGTAGGTGTACTTGGGGCTTTGCTTAATGCCTGTAAGATTCATAACAACGTTGACCTTAGTGAAAATCTAAGACACTATGTGCCTCTACCGAATAGATGTACAGCAAAGGGAAGATTGGATGAAGTGGAAAGGATAAGTTAATGATGAAAATGAAGAAACCCAGCAGGTTGCAACCATGTAAAGATGAATAACATCATTTATTCATTTATAAGAAAATTTCAGGCCCACAGTGTTTTAATGTATTTTTACGAACTTGGTGAGTCATAGAAAATTACTTAGATAAGTACAAGTGCTGGTGTTTATCTGAGATATTATAATCTATTTTTGCTGGAAGTTCCTTTTTTTATTATTGAATTCTCCTCTTTCTAAAGATTCTCGGTTCTGACTGAATTTGCTGCAGAATCCAACTCTAAGGCAAACTTGTATGCCATCATATGTTTATGATCAATTATAGCAGAACAGAGCCTACTGTTTAGGCCTTGGAACTCCATGAGTGTGTTGAAGCAATTATTTATTTATTTTTTAAAAAAGGTCAACCAACAAAATGAAATCTCAACTTTGTTTGAATGTCAAACTTGTGTCAATTAAATCTCACTTATTCATCTTTGTAGAAAACTATCGGCAGATCTACTGGACAGGGTAAGAAGGGTTTACGGTTTAGGGATGATTATTATAAAGAATGTTTAGATGCAAATGATGGTAACGCTTGTAGCTGCAAAGGACATGTTAATGGCTAACATGATTGCTATCATTGACAAGTGGAAACAAAGAATTTGCAATACAATCATCTGTCATCATTTAAATGGCTACCACTAATCTATCATCTCTTGGTGCGTTCATCTCATCTATGATGATGGGCTAAGTTCGTTTATCTCACCTATGATGATGGGCTGATTGTTAAGTTACACCCTAGTCCATGACTAATCGATCACAAATTATCACAATACAATGTGTCTTATATACCCTGGCCCAATATTGGAATGCCCATGGACTAATCGATCACAAATTATCACAATACAATGTGTCTTATTTTACCCTGGCCCAATATTGGAATGCCCCTGTGTGTGTACGTTCTTGGTTGCATCCAACACTTTATATTAGTGTGAATAAACATTAGGATATAAGGTTTTCTTTTCTTTTTTCAAAAACACATACCCATAAAATGCATGAGTTGATGCTACTAATAGGAATAAAAAATCGAACATTTAACAAAAGCTGCTAGAGCAAGCACATGACAATGGATAAGGATAAAGCTAGTTATAAAGGCTCCATGTTATGGATTTTATTCTTTTCCATCAATCTTAGCCTTCACGTTAAGTTAAAATACAAAAAAGAAAAAAGACAGGATGATCATGGTAAAGTTGTTGTAATGGTTCATAGAATGGTAACCTCAATTCGTCTTAGTAATATTTCAGTCTAATTTGATCGGGGAATGTCTCATTAAAATTATGGCCCCTTTTTCAAGGAAAACAATAGTGCGGCTGCTAAAGAAGTACTTAATTTCAATAACAATGAAAGACAATGAAAGAGTTCATGGTCATGTTTGTGAGATTTATTTAAAAGAGAGAATACTAATATGATTTAAGATACCCTTTAAACATGTTTAATAGTTAAATTATATAAGGAGAAGCGCAATGGTTGCCAGGATATCCTTATTTGTTTTTTGGCTAGTCATTTATATAATGAGAGGGATGAACCCCCAAAGCAATAAGTACAACAATAGTATCATCATAAAGGGTAGATGATTCTCCAATAAAATATATGAACACCCAAACTAATCAAAAAGCCCCAGGCATTTTTATAGGGCATCAAACCCAAAAACCAAAAAAATAGTCCTGTGCATCATAAAGTTTATTTGAAACAGAGGGTATGTATATTTAGAAAAATAGAAAAGCACACTTACACGTGCCACATTGGTTGAGCTTGCAAGGAGTTAGGAGTGTTAAATATTATCATTGTGCATTCATGGATGTTTTCCTACAAGTGAAAGTTAGCGAATGCTTTCGAGAGATAATTAAAGGAAGAGTTTTGGCATGTTGCATGAAAAGTGTGAGCATTTTGCTTGAACCAAATCTCCTAGGCAACCTCCACCCATGGCATGTTGCATGAAAAGTGTGAGCATTTTGCTCGAACCAAATCTCCTAGGCAACCTTCACCCATAATGAAATCTCATGCAAGTGGCTTTTAATAATGGGCCATTCTCTAATCATTGCCCATCACTGATCCCACATGATCCCAATCCATATATGCACGAATCGATCTACAACCTTTGTAAATAGACATTCCTTGAAAAGGTGTGTCATAGTTTTAATCTCCTCATAGCAAAGGATATATCAAGAGGCCATCACTAAAGTTTTTCCTGAGTGAGCATTGAGCCAACAGCCAAGCAAAAAACCTCACCTTTGGTCAACATTAATATTTTAAAAAACAATATAAAGAGCATAAATATTCAAAATAAAGTTAAAATTGACCTTCTACAATAAGCATGAATTTTCCAACATTTATTACTATTTTCTTTTACTTTTCAATAAAAACATCTTTATTATAGGCATCTCAAAGTAAGAGAACTTTATTTGTGGCCATGGCACAAAACCATTTTAATTCCAAACCATAGGGACTTCAAATCCCAATTCATGAAGATATAGGGTTACTTTGATTGTTTCTTTGAGAGATTAGACTCAGACACCGTAGAAAACCCTTTAAAAGCATTTCCTGGTACAAATGGCTCTTTCTTAAAATTGCTCAAATGCAAACCTCAGAATTACATCCTCAAAATTACATCCAAAAGCAGAATCATAACCTAAAATATTGACACTTAAAACATTGACATCCATGAAATGATAAAATTTGCTAGAGATTCATAAATCTGACAAAATTTGTATGCGCAGTTTATACCAGAAACAAAGCTACATTACATTACTATTAGGTGCAAATTCATATTTAAATTTTAAATACACAATATAAATATAACAATAAAATTTATTATAGTAATTAGGTTTGCTTTCTATTTTACATAAAAAATAAAAGTAAAAGAAAATACAAATTTACATTACTAAAATTTATAATATTTTAGAGTTCTGAAAGCATTGAATTGTGGGTTCAGTTTATTGCCATTGAAGATGTGAACGGAAAACTCTTTAACTTGTAATGATACTTTTCTTCGACGTCGCGGTTTAACTTGTTCCTAGATTTTAGAAATGCATACCTTTAAAATCGTGAATCCTTCTTTGAAAATCACATTCTTTTGATGTATAGATGAAGATCAGTACACTTTGAACAAAAACTTGCAGGGCCATGAACGATAAATCGAGCCTTGATACATATGAAATAACATGAATCACATCCTCCCATCGTTTTAGACCCTGGCCAGTGAATGCCAGATACTTACCAATTCAGCGACCTGCAACATCATGATAACAAGTTGCAAGCATGTTATGTGCTTACGTTGCAAAGATGGAACGTCAATTCATTTTTATGCTATTTATCAATAATTTTAATTTTGATGATCATGGATGCATGCTTTTTCCTGGAAAACTGTTATCATTGTGATGAGACGAGTTAAGAATACTTGTACACTTGCATAGAAATTTTATTTAAATATACACTGGTTTTAATTTCCACTAATACCAACTACTAATTCTATTGCTTTGAACCGTTTCCATATTATAGATGCCCCTTCTCTGGTCCATTTTTTTTTACTACAATTTCATGGTAAATAGTTTACTTTCCTCCACCTTTCATTCACCCCTTTAAGAAATCAACTCATTGCTTATTAGATACTTATTTGTTCTCTAGAATCTCCTTCTAAATAATGTAATTTCATGCCCTTTTCATCCCTCACTTTATAAGAAATTACAAAGGATGAAAGAAATTATATGTTATCCTAATAGTAAATTATAAAGTTAAAATATATGTTACTAAATTATTAAATCACAAACTACCATATTTAAGAGTCTTGTATAATGAAATCTCTTTATCAAGATAAAAATCTCTATAATTTGAAAGAGAAAGAGATAAAAGTATTTATAATTTGAAAGAGAATCTAAGTTACCTAATTAATAAATTATAAATTATGTATGTACCATGAAAAACATTATATATTTCTTTCTTGTGTAATTAGATTATAAACAATACATATATTATGAAAAAAATCAATATACAATTTTATAGTTCATAACAATGAAAAAAATAATATACGTGTAAAACACCATCTTTGTATAATGGAAAAATAATTTTTTAGCTAAGAGGAAAATTACCATCCCATCTAATAGAGTCTTGCTCAATCATTGTAAAATAAATTTTTTTGTTGTAATGGTGAAGGAGCTCTTGTCCTCTAATAGGTAAGGAGGAGCTTTATGGTGGAGAGGACAACTACTAGGCAAATAAACAATTATCATCATAAGGTTGGAGTAAGAGATAGAAGTTTTATGGGAATTAGTATTTTGGTTAAGAGATTTGCTAAGCTAACTACTTTGTTACCTAGACTTTTTCCTGAGCAATAAATAATATTTCTCATAAAACTTGGTGTAGAGATGTACTTCTTTACAAATTGAATACCCTTGTTTAAATTTTTGTTTTTCAATATGTAACTCAATTCTTAGTGAATCAATTTAAGATTTTATTAATTTGAAAAATAAAGAAGAATCTCTTACTAAATAATAGATATATAGCTAAACTATTTCTAAGACAAGTAACCATTACCTTATCTCTCTAATTAGAGATTTGTCAAACTATTAACTATCTTTCTTAAAATTATCATGAATATAGTGGATAATAAGCTTAAGATCATCGCCAAAGACATTATTTCACATTAATAATCTAGCTTTCTTTCTTGGTTTTTTATTTTGGAAAATGTTTTTAAGGGCTATTAAAAGCATACATTTGAAGAAAGATTTTGATGATTTTATTTTGAGGTTAGATTCATATTTGTTCATTACAAAAGCCTTAAGTTTGATCATTTTAACTAGGCATGAATCTCTTTGCTAACATTTTCCTAGCATCTAGGTTCTTTATTGTTATTATGAACTTATTATGATGAATTGACATGGTAATGACACATTTCACATCATCACCTATGACTAGAATAATGCTAAAAATATCGTTGCCAATAATAAAATTTCAAGAGCTAGAATGAGCAATAGCTCAACTACTATTCTTAACATAGTTTTTTTCTTCAAATGTGTAGTACTTGATACTAGATTGTCAATGGAAATGGCTACAGCCTTAGGAGCCTTTTATACTTTTATGAATTTTCACTATTCTTCTAGCTTCCCATTCTATTATCTTGTAACTATTTATATAAAACATATTTTTTAATTAAAAAAAGTGAAATAATATGCATCTCTCCTTAGCTAAAAGATTAGCTATGGTGAGATATGTTCTTTTCTCATATTTGGTGTATTATGCAGCTTATATGGCTCTTCTTTCTTAAGTTATTCATGCTTTTGTTGTTGCTATTCATTGTTTCTTACAAAGATGCTCTTCGAATAGTAATGGCTTTACCAAAGTAAATTGTAAAGGAATTTAAATGCTAAGTTAAAAGATGATTTAGGGTTGAGAAGTCTTGCTCTTACCATCAAAGCACTTTTCATAAGCTAAATCAAGCATCTTTAGAAGGAGAATAATGCTTGGAAGTGGTTATCTTGATACATGATTCAAGAAGTTGTTACTTGGAGCTATCCAAATTGAATAGTGCTTCACTAGTTGAATATCTTATTTATAAAGTTCAACTTTCCTTTAAGAAGCTTTATTTCTACTAATTAGATTTGAAAGATTTTATAACAAGTAATTAAAAATCATTCATTTTTGGGTTCTTTTAGTTTCTTTGGAGAAAATTGTCCTTTTAGTCTTTAGTGTTTAGCTCAATAGTTTACTTTAAATTTTTACAAATTGATTATCATCAACATCATTCTAACCTTCTCCCAACCATGATGGCAAAAATATTGATGAGTGATGAAAGGTACCCCTATGTCCAACCATATGAATCATGAAGCATTCACATGTGATCTGGTTGAATTCTATGGACTCTATAGTTTTCCGGTGCACTAGTTCTCTAGGAAGTAAACTAGATGTTGAGGACGTTCGTTGTCTTCCCAACTACACTTGTGAAGCTCAAGGGTATATTTTAAGTGTAATTGAGGCACATGATTTTTATCATGTTATATTTTATGGTTTTGGTGCTTCAAATAAATAGGATAGAGAATAAAGTAATTTAATATTCACTTTAATCTAATGTTCTAACCATTGTTCAACTAGTCCTAACATAAGTATCTAGTCCCACTTGTTGTACACATCCTGAATACATATAACATTGCTGGGTTACCAAGCATTAAGCATGCTCGAAGTGGTTGTACTTATGAGTTTACTTAATCGCTATTTAGCTTATCTCGCTTAATTACTTAATTAGTTTAATTACTGAAGAACATTGAATAAATAACTAAAAACATTAAATGCATAAATAAAACATTTAAGCTATCCAAAATGCTGCAAGGTTTATCAAGAAGCTCATCTTTATTGCCACACACATTGTCGTGCTCAAGTACAACAATGCTTGAATAAAGATTCGTATGCTCAATGACTCCTACTGCAGGTACTAAGGAAAATATTCTAACTTTCGAATGTAAAAACTGCAAGAGCTTTGCTACAATGATGACAAGATGATTCCTAAACATGGTGGGTTGCCACATATTTATAAACAAGAATAGACCCTGTGTTGATGGGGCCACGTCAATGCATTAAACGATGCGTCGATGGGACTTGGTTGACGTAGCCCATTCTACGAGGCCTAATCGACAAGGCCTCATTGATGCAGCCAATCCATGACTTATCAAATATTCACTCTTGGACATACTCATAATCTGCAACTTGGTTCTATTGGTAATACATAACATGCTCTCACCATTCAAGCTTAGTCATTTTAAGGCATAGATTCTTTTACTTAGCAAAGAACCTCTTTTGTACATGTTTGGAATGTTAATTGAGATAATCTCTTAGAAATTTCTTCAATAAAGATATCTAATGGCTCTTTTTAGCAACACTCAAGAATTCATCATAAGGTCATCAACTTCAGTGAATAAAAGCCTAATATCTTTTTGGGTAGTTGCACCTAAGCTTAAATCCAAACCTTACAACTTTGATGGGGTTGCTATGATAGATCTCTAGAAACTTTTAAAAACTTATATTAATAAATAACAATAATATAACATTACATCCAAACTAGTCACACCCTGGTTCATGACCAAGATAATCAAAAAGAAAGTGCAGTACATCATAATTTCCAAACACTATTAACATCATTGAGAGAAAGGAAAGGCCTAATGGTTTTTAGGATGTCAATACTACTTTTTAACCCTATAAACAATCCTCAAAAACACTACTCTTTGGGGTAGAAAAAAGAACCAAACCTTGTCCTTTATTCGAAGTGCTCTTTCAGGTTTTCATTTTGAATAAGAGGCTTTCTATAAATCAAAATAGATCAACGAATAGTATAAATCATGAATCTTTAAGAAAAAATTAAGGAATAACATAAGGAGAATCCCTCCATGCATATGAGGAAGAAAAAAAGAATTAATATCTATCGAGTACATCACTTTTTTTTTATAAACTTGAAATAAAATATTTATATAAAGATTCAACATCAACTCAAAATTAAAGTTATGCATTGTATAATGCCTCTTATAAATCACATCATATTTGCACTTCCAAATATTAAAAAAAAAACATCAGGCCTAAGCATATTTTAAAAGGTATCAAAAGTTTCATTATTTATTATCCCTACACAAATAACATAACTAGAAGAATTCTAATATTTTTGAAATCTAGGAATTAAAAAACATCATTGCCAAGTTTGCTAAGCAAAAGAACAATAAACAAAAACATGTTTAATAGAGTTTTCTTGAGAGAAAACTAAATAAATTGAATTATCAAACGTAAGAAGTTATAACCGACATCCAATATGAAGACCTCAATATAATAAAAACTAAGCAAAAAACTTTACATTATGCTAAATCCCAAGTTTTCATAAGTTCTTAAATCTTTATATCCAATCATATCTATCATTAATAAGGAATTTAGAAAAATCTTTCTCTCTATCAAATCATTGTTAAGCTTTTGCAAAAAAAATTTAAAACAATTTAGCATCATCTTGTCAAATTCAGTTATCCTAGAAACAAGATGAGAATTATAATCAAGTTCTTAAGAAAATAATTGATGAGCAGGGAGTAGTCCCTACGTCCAACCATACGAATCATAATCGTTGCACTAGCAATCCAGTTGAATTTCGTGGACATTAGCTCCTAAATGCACAATAGGCAAGGTAGTGACTTAAAGACATGATTGTTATCTTTTTGGCTTCACTAGTGGGAGTGCCAGTGTATGGTTAAGTGTAGGTTAAGGTAAATGATCATTATTAATTTTATATTTTATTTTATTTAGTCTAAGTATGGAATAAAGAGATAATTAATTAATAAATAACTATTTAACTATCTATTATCCTAATCTAACTATCCTAACATAAGCATCTAAGCCTACTTTCCGTTTGCATCTTGAACTCACTTTAACGCTCCTGGGTTACCAAGTGTTTACTATTGGGGGTACCAAATAGCCACTACTGGGATTACCAAGTATTAAGCAGTATGTTCAAAGTGGTCATATTTATTCTTTGTTATTAATCATAATAAGTAATCAAGACATTAATGTAAAAATGCATAAGTTAATAAATACACAAAGGGAAACATTATTCTATTCCAACAGTTGTAAGAAATGCCAAGAACCTCATCTTTCTTGCTAGTCACATCAATGTGTTCAGGTACAAGATGCTTGAATAAAGAACTATACAATCCCTGGAGTCCTACTATGGGCACTTAGAAAATATTCTAACTATGGGCAAAGAAAACTACAAGAGCTTCACTATTTTATGGACTTAATGTACCATAAATGTGATGGGCACATGTATTTATATAGGTAGAGATAGACACTACGTTGATGCATCTACCCATGTGTAGATGGGCATGCATCAACGGGGCTATGTCATCGAGGATGTATCGATGCATGCCCATCGATGCAACCCATCAAGTGATTTATCATACCTTCATGATTGACTAAAAACTCATCCTTGAGTGAACAAAAGTAGGATTAAGCTTCTTACAAAATTGGGAAGGTATGAAATCATGGGCTAACTAACTCTAAATGTCAAATTGTATGGGATTACAATAGTTACAAAAATGGATGTTCATGAGAAAAAAATTAAACACCCTTACAAAATTAAATAGCTGGAAACCACTACTAGCCAAAGATGAAGAGAAGATCAAATAGTGCTAGTCTATAGAGGCTCCTAGGGTGTTGAAGGAACTTCTCCAACCTTCGACACTCATGGTGGTGGTAGTTGAGGTTGAGGTGATGGTTGTGGCTATCTTACTATAGCTATTGCTTTAGGTGGAAGGTGACAGGCATCCAACAATGCCTTCATCTTCTTCTCCTTACTCTGTGGATCATACATAGTCCACACGACATCACCAATGTGTGTTGGTATAAGGACATCCCATGGACAGGGCATTGCTAGGAATAGTTCCTTAACATTGACAAACCAGGCTGTAGCTCATGGTAGTCATTCATTCTTTTGGCTAGGTTCTTAGCAATTGATCGCTAATCTATAAATTGACTCCTAAGAACTTCAAGGTTTGCATTAGTTATTTCTAGCTTCTTCTTGGTGTCTTTGTGATGCTTGAACTCAACCTCATAAAGGAGGTACAAGCTGGCTACCTGATTTTCTAACTTTGACCACGGCCTCCTAGCTATCAGCATCACTAAGTATATATAACGAAGGTTGGCTAGCTCCATGTACTCCGTCATCTCCTTAATTTGCAACTCCTTTAAGTGGATCTTCACCTTGTTGTATGCATTCAATCCATCAAAGATTGGTTGCCATACATTACCTCTTTACTAGAGTTGTTGGAGGGCCTAGTTCATCTTCACCTTGGCTAGCTAAATTTCCTTTTCGTTTACCTCCTTGAGGAGTCCAACCTGGTCCCTATAATGATTCTTCACTCATTCAAATTTTAGGACCTCATTCTTCTAGGTGACTACCTCAATGATCATTTTCTAGTGAAGTGCATAGACTTCCTCCATTAAGATATTATGGTTCTTTGTTGCCAACTTTCTCAAATCCATGTTCACCTTAGTGAGTTGCTCTTGTTGCTAGCTCATAAACTTGACCATTTGGTCCTTTTTTTTCTTGACATTTTGTAGGTGGTGAACGTCTCTAGTCATAGTTAGATTTTTCTTACTAACTTGCAACAAGTTTTTATTGATGTTGATGGCAAGAGCTTCCAATAAGGATTTGTCAAAGACCACCATCTCCTTTACATTCTCAGCCTCTTTCAATTTGTTCTAAAGTTGTAGAAAAGCTTCATCCCTTGTAATGGCTTAGTTGAGAATGGTGGGAACGACTAAGCGGTCTCTTAGTTTTGTAACTTTGGTAGCCAACCATCAACTTTTTTTTGTAGTTACCTCGAGTTAGGCATTTGCAATGAGGAGCTTGCCCTTAATCTCTGGCAACTCCAACTGGGTAGGAGGTAAGAGCTTCCAATAAGGATGTGTCAAAGACCACCATCTCCTTTACATTCTTAGCCTCTTTCAATTTGTTCTGAAGTTGTAGAAAAGCTTCATCCCTTGTAATGGCTTAGTTGAGAATGGTGGGATCAGCTAATTTGTCTCTTAGTTCTACAAATTTGGTAGCCAACCATCAACTTTTGGTTGTGGCTACCTTGAGTTAGGCATTTGCAATGAGGAGCTTACCCTTAATCTCCAGCAACTCCAACTGGGTAGTAGAGATTTCTTTCAGAAGATCAAAGATCTCCAGAAGCAGTTGACTAGTTTTCACTAGTTGGTCCAACACTTCCTCATGGTAGGCTACACTTAGCCTCTTGCTTCCTACTCTTGTGAATGCTTACATGTCTCTAAGTGTAGTAATGTCTAGCATAATAGCTGCAGGCATGTTCAAGGCCTCTACTACTTAGTCAACCATCACCTCTGTTGTTGTTTTCTGTTCATGGTTCTACATCACCAGGATAGTCATCCCCTCGTCCTCCTCTAGGTGCATCGAGAAACTCATGGCATTTCTAGAGATCTCTAGGAATTTCTATTTTCCAAGGATGGACACCATCACTTTTGGAGCACTTAGATTCAATCTTGTAGGTGCCTGTATCCTTCGTGTCAAAAATAATGGTGCAATTTCTTCTAACCTACTGATGGTTTGTGTTACTTCGTTGAGATGACTCAGCACTAGTTGGTAGATTGAGGACTCTCCACCACTTGGTTCTCCCTACTGCTACTATAGGATTTGCTCATGACGCTTCCTCATGTGCTGAATTATTGCATGACCCTTTAGCATTATTTCTCCAATAGGTGGTGGTGGTGGTTGCTCCTTTTCAAGCAGCTTGGTGGGTGCCTTGTCTTTCATCATCCATTGCCAAGATGCAACAAGAGCATGATGAAGCGTATTATTCACATAACATGAGATTTATCCCCTTTTGCAAAGTTTTCTAATTAGAAACAGAAAAGGAAGTGTCTTCCCCCCTTGCTCATTCTATTTGAATTATTTTTCTATGTCCTTGAAGATGAGCTAGGGGAGATTGATAGAGAATCTTCTACTTAGAGTGGCACATGCATGGGTAGAGAAGGTAGTGATCTTTCTTGGCCTCACCACTAGGTTTAGGTGGTAGGCCACTATCTTGAAGTAGGTCCTCCCTATCTTAGTGAGTCTAGTGTACTCTATATGATTCACTCCTTAGCACCTTTGGACCCATTCCTTTTTGATGTTGAGGTCCTCTTATGTAGGAATTTTTGCTAAAGTTTCCCTAATGTTAAGCAACCTAAGGGCCTCTACAATGGCCTCGACCAAGTAGGATACACTGAGGTCCTTGATTTTCATAATTGCATCCAGTTGTTGATTTTTTCAGAAGAGGTAAGTCTCTCCCATGCACCACTCCCCACTAGAAGTGAGGATGGACGACATGGGAGATCCTTGCGGTTGTGTCTTTACCTCTTTTGGTGCCAAGTCCAAGAAGGGACCAAAGTTGAGTTCCTAAAGAATGATACTTTGGACCTCCTTAGAATGAATTTGTTTTAGGTAGGCCTTGGTCAAGTTGACCTCTAGATTTGGTCTAGGCCCTAGCACCTTGTCTTTCCTAGATTGGCCTATTTTTGTAGTGGAAATCTGGTGAATAGGTTCCATTTCAGGCTTCTTCCAAAGAGGTCCTATGGCATGGATTTCTACCTCACCTTCTTGGGGTTGTTATTATTGTGGCTGCTAGCCCCTTTGTCCTCTTGGCTACTTCTCCCACAATTATGATGGTCCTTCTCCCTGTGGTCTCTTTAGCGCCATCTATGATCATGCACATAACCAAGGATTAGTGTTTTATGTGTAACTTATAACACTTTGATACCTTATCCCATTTGGCTACTTACACTTAGGCTAATTTGTGATCATGGCATATTAATTATTTTAATATTATTTCATTATAATGGCTACCCAAGTTTGTCGGTGAGGTTTAGCTTAGGTGAATTAGTGATGTTTAATATTAATTTATTAGTTAAACCATTTGGGAGGTAGAAAAATTTTGAAAATTTTCCATCAAAAATCATAAATTTATGGCCTTCATGACGTAAAGCTCACCTATGGTAGCTAAAGGGTTGAAGAATGAGTTGATTCAGGTAAGTAGTTAGGAGTTATGAACTTGAGAAGGCTTTGGGCTCTGAAAATTGTAAAAAATCCTCTAGCATTATGAGGTAATTGTGAAAATGTTTCTAACTCATGTAGCGTATTTATACTATTTTTGCACTGTGTCAACAAGGATGCATTGATGCAGCCAAAAACAAAAGTTTTCACAATTGAAAAACTAAGCAAGGAAAAGAAGTTTTGCCATGAAATTGGGATTTAGAGAAAGCTAGAAAAGCCTAGAATAAGGACAAATGCTTGAAGAGGGCTAGGAATATGTTTGGAAAGGAGATTTAGTAGGAGATTAATTACCAAGGAGTGCAAAAACTAGATGCACCAAGGTGAAAAACAAAGGTTTTGAAAGAAAAATGCCTAAGGGATAACCATCCTAGCCAAGGAGTATGTAAGTGGGTCCTCCCCATAGCAAGCTGATGCCCTTAATGCCCTTGCATGCCCTCAAACCAAGGAGTTTATGGGTCCCAAGGGTGATTAATGGGTGTGGATTGTTAAAAACTAAATCACCAAAGAAACCATCAAAGAATTAAGATTGTCTCAAAATGAACCCATCGATACAATCATGAGAAGAGGCAATGAGTTGGTACGTGGAAAGAATAAGTGGATGAGAGAGAGAGAGAGCGTATGGAATGGAGTCTTTCATTTTGGTCACATGAAGTCCCTTGTGGAGGATGTGATTAGTATGACCTGATAGCTTCTATCCTTAGTTAGAATCAAGACTATCCACTTCTAGTGACTTTGCATTGGCACATTAGACCATTCCATCCTTCAAGGTATGGGAACAACGCCATAGACCACTCACCATTTCAAAGAAAGAAGAAAAGAAAAGTAGAAAATGAAAAGGGCCTTAGTTAGAGGGATGCATTCAAGCATGGGTAACATGTCTTTCCAGCCCCATAACCAATGCTTGTAGCTTGTTATTATGTCTAAGGTATATGCTTTGAATTCCCATTGTTTCTATTTTTGCCAATGGAAACCACACCATGTAAAGACATTGCTTCCTATTTATTAGTCAATGTAGGAATGGTGAGGAATCCATGGAAGTACTCATGCAACCTCAGATGGTAGGTAGGTGCAAAAGGTGACAAATCTCATTGAAGCCACACCCTTGTTCATCCACTTAATTTGTCCCAAGCTTGGAAAGTACCAAGATCACAAATTCATTGTAAGTTGTTATTAAGAAAGGATCTCATATTTCTGAAACAAGGAAATACCATAGAGTTGTGTGGAATGGTGGATGACATGAACTCATTGCTTGATATCATGAAAAAAATCAATGTTCCATTAATTAGCATCAAAATTCTACGATGAAATCCAATCATTTACAATCAAGTAAAAAATGCAAGTTACAAACCATCATCAATCAGTAGCTATATTTAGCACTAAATTCCTAATGGAAATAAAGAAAAGGAAGACATGTAAGAAAATTCCAAATAAGGAAAAATATAGAAAAATTGTAAAATATTCAAGAAAATGAAAAACATATGAAGAACAGTGTAAAACAAAAAAGTTAAAAACTAAGGAGCCACTTATATAGCATCAACATGGATGGGTATCTCTCCCACGACTAAGTTGGAAGGAGGAGATCTGAAAAATTAAGCATGCATGTCCATTAGTTGAGGCTTTTGCTCCATTGGTTGTTTTTGGTTCAAGGAAAGGCTTTAAGTTGCTAGGTGTTGACCAGAAATATTTTACTTGGGCTATTAGGATGGAATATCATCATGGTCCTAGATGGAAAGGTTTCGTATATAATGTAAGGGTCCTTCCATAACATTTAAAATTTGGTACATTGAGGCACGTGCATGGGGTTCTAGCAAAGCACCTTATCCCCTAGTTGAAACTTTAATTTTCCAACCTTGAGATCATGACATTATTTGTTATTTTCCTTGTGCACTTCATTCAATGATAGGGTCACTAATCTATTCTCGTCTAGTGTTTTGAGATTCATCAGTCTTTCTCTTTGGGCTAGACTTAAGTCCAAGTCAAGGTCACAGGTTATTGAAAGTGTACATAACTCAACCTGGATGGGAAAAATTGGAAGTTTTTTATACATGAGCTCATAGGAGGAATACCCAATAGGAACTTTCCACATTGAACAGTAAGCCTAAAGAGCATCATTGAGTTTGTTACCCTAGTCCTTCTTTTATTTACTAACTATTTATGTTAGTATTTTGGTAATTTTTGTATTAGTGACCTCAACTTGGTTGTTAGATTGGGGGTGGTAAGGTGTTGTTAGTTTATGTTCAATTTTCAAGTGTTGCATAAGCTTTCGAAAAGTGGCACCTATTCATAGCATTTTTTTGTACAAACCATGCTACCGTAGAGGATGAACAATTAGTGACAATAGTGACTTCAGCCCATTTGGTACAGTAGTCAACAACCATGATGTAGGCCTTTTCATTTAACATAGGATTGATGGACCCCATGAAATCAATCCCTTAAAGATCAAAAGTCTCTAATGGTTGGATCCACTGTTGTGGCCCTTCCATGCATGCAGTCATCCCTTCATCACATTAGCATTGGTCATAGAACAAAAGAAGTGATGGGCATCCTAGAAAATCATGGGTAAATAATATCCTAACATGAGGATATTCATGGTCATCCTCCTCCTAGCATAGTGGCATCCACAAGGTCCCTCATGTGCATCCTAGAGACTCAAAGTTGATCTAATCAAGAAGACACCATTGTACTAGTCCATTGACACAACTCTTACAGAGGTTGTCCTTAATTTCCATGAAGTGCTTGGCCTGATGAAAAAGCTATTGTTTCTTCTTATGATCCCATTCCTATGGCATCTCTTGGGTGAGTAGATAGGATAGGATGTTATCATACTAGTTTGTTTCCTTGGGTTGAAGCATTAATAGCATCAGCAAAGAGAAGTTTGTTAGGATATTGATTAGATAATGGGCTCTCCTCCTCCTTGCTATCCCATCGTAAGCAAGACAAGTGATCAACTACCACGTTCTTGATTCTCATTTAGTCAATCATTGTCAAATTAAACTCCTAAAGGATCATGAGCCACTATATGACATGGGGGCTTACCATTGGTTTATTCATTAGGAATTGTATGGCACTGTGATCAATGTGCACAAATAGTTTGTATCCAAGCACATAGCGGTTGAACTTTTTTAGGGCATACACCACTGCCATAAGCTCCTTTTTAGTGGTAGTGTAGTTGAGTTGTGCACCCACAATTCTTATGCTTATCTAATGGATGTAATCTATACATTTTTTATTAGCCAACTATGTAAGCATGGCCCCCAAGGCATAATTGGATGCATTCATCATGATGTGGAATGGCTTGGACCAATTTGATTCTAGTAGAATTGGAGTTTCTATGAGTTTTTACTTTAGTTTTTGGAATGCATTTTCACATTCCTTGTTCTAGATAAATGGTACATCTTTCTTGGTAAGTTCTACCAACAACTTGACAATCTTTAACAAGTTTTTGATGAAGCATCAATAATAACCAGTGTGTCCAAGTAATGACCTCACATTCTTCACTATTTTGGGTTATCTAGTTATTTCTTGGATGATCATTCTTTTCTTTGGGGTCCCCCTTGATCCCTTTGTTTGAGATTTGATGTCCCAAGATAATGCCCTCTTGGACCATCAGGTGGCTCTTTTGCCAATTGAGCTATAAGTTGGTCTCCACACATCTTTTAAGCACTTACTTAAGGTAGTCCAAGGCTTGCTTAAGTGTGGGAAGTCATCCATGAAGATTTCTACTGTGCTACCAATCTATTATTAGAAGATGCTAAGGACCAATAATTAAAATGTGACAACAACATAGCATAGGCCAAAGGGCATCTTTTGGTATGCAAAAGTTCCCCAAGAATGTGTAAACGTTGTCTTGTCTTGATCTTTATATGCGATTTGAATTTCGTTATAGCCACTATAACCATCTAGAAGGTTGTAGTAACAATTCCTTGCAATAGTATCTAGCACTTGGTCCACAAATGGCAATGGGAAATGATCTTTGTAAGTAGCTATATTTAATAGCCTAAAGTCTATATAGACTCTCCATTTTCCTCCTTTTTTGAACATAATAATAAGCAAGCTAACCCACTCATTATCTATAATAGGACAAATGAACCTGACCTTGAGGAGTTGTTAATCTCCTCTTTGATGATTTGCTTGAGTTTTGGGTTTAAGCATATTTGCAGCTGTCTCTTTGGTTTAATGGAGGAATTTGTATAAATTCTACGCTGGCATATCCTTGGATCAATTTATATTAACTCATGATATGACCAAGCAAAGGCTGTTGGTCATTTGTTGATAGCCTCCAACAATTTCTTTTTATGTACAAGAGCAAGCGTGGCATTGATAATTACCAACTTTCCAGTGTTCAAAAATGCATACTCCATTCCTACTGATAGAGGCTTTAATTCAAGGGGCTCCTACTTAAAAGTTTCAAGGATCTTCACCTCTCCCTAAATGATCTCACTTTGTGCATCAAAGAGTTGATGATGGAGTTGCTCTAACTTAACCATGCTTTCCACATAGGATTTGGTGAGGCTCTCAGTTGGTTCTATGCATATTTTTGATCCAGCCTCATTTTTAGTTGTTAGCCACTAAGTTCTCTCTTGTTTAGTGGTTGCTACATATAGGCACCTTTGAACCTTTATGATATCTACACATTGATTATATGCCTGAAGTGATGTGCCCTTAATGGTCTATATTTTTTGCACTTAATGACACCCTTTGTCATTGTACATGATCCATGGAACTATCTTCTTCCTAATATTTTCAAATTCATTTTCCTTCAAAATTTCTAAGGAAATGTCTCTAATCCCAAACCTTGCATCTATGGTTCTCAACCATGCTCTTCTCATAATGAATGGAAAGTTTCCTTTACTATTTTCCACATGGATTACTAGAAAAGAAATAGGTTATGACCACCCACAAATGGTGGTAATGATGTCTTTCACCAATCCCAAAGGAACAATGATGGATTAGTTTGCTAGCTCTAGACTGATATTACTCTTTTTTGGGTGTAGGTTCTAGGCTTTGTACATTTATTGTGAAATCAAGTTAACTCCAGAACTTGAGTCCAAAATAACCTTACATGAGTTATTTTCGGCAATTTGTAAATAGATAAGGGGACTCCTAGGATTAGATCTCTTCTTGGAAAGATGGCCAGCCTTGATCCAATCTATGACCACATGGGTTAACATGACAATGTTCAACTGGGAAGCACTTTGGTTCAAAGGTTTCTTAATACAAATTTTAGAGGTGGAAGTAGCAGGGTTAATAGCCACAAGTATTTGTGAGAGCTTTGTGGGGTTATTGGTTTTGAAGAATGACCTTTTGTGAGGCTTGGATTTAGAACCACTTGACTAAGGAGCTGGTTGTAAGTTTACTTCCCTCGTAGCATTTCTTTATTATGGTTGGGTAGGTATCTCACCCTACATGGATGGAGTAGGAGGTAGAGGAGTTGAAGATGATGGTGCAGGAGTGGAAGAGTGTTGAGGAGCATAGTAGGAAAATGAGGACTCCCCCTTGGTGAAGGTGCTCTGTAGTAGTCAGTAAGATAATAGTGATGTGGAAGGGAAGCATAACTAGAAAAGTCACACAGAGAGATGGGCTACTGAATGGAATCTAATATGAATCTAGTTGGTGATAAGGGTATTGTTACCTTGAAGGTGGCATCCCCCATGACTATGGGTGTTGCCACTATTGGTATTATTCTTGAGATTGAGGTGGTGCTTCACTCAAATAGTAAGCTTTGTTGGTGGAATTGCTGCTGCTAGTTGTCTTGTGGATATGGCAGCTACCTAAGTGCTTGTTGTTTTTCTAGTCTAGGATTTAGAGCATACATATTAGGTATTTGTAGGTGTGAGAAGATAGGGAAACATTCCTAGGCATGTTCATATTGGCATATGTCATAACCATCATCATCAGTTTCTGAATCTGCAACCTCCTCTACTGCTATAGCTTTATCCTTATCTCTACAATATTCTCGTTTAGCATCCTTTTTCTTCCTTCACTCATGGTGACTTCCACCCTAATCCTTATGTTCTTCTACAATTTTTAGAGCAACTTGGAATTTCTCATCCAAGGGGTTCCACATTTTGTCAACCTTAGCCAAGATTTCAGGAATGAATTTTTGAATATGAATGGAAAATGATTCTGAATCATATCCCCCTTCAAATTTAGGGATATTTTTCATATCCAGCCTTTTAATGCAGTTATCCTTCAAGTGTCTATGGGAATTTTGATAGCCTCTAAAATATTCATCATGTTTCTAGTAGCTAGCAGGGGCTCATTGTAGTCATGATGATTTCTATGACCCCTATCTTGGCTATGATGCCTATGATGAGACCTACTCTGCCTTTGTTTTCTTTGATGTTCATCACCACGTTACTTCTCATGCCCCTAGTTCTTGTTGTCCCAAAAGGATCTACAATCATCCCTATCCTGTTGTTCATCATCATCCCAATATCTATTTTTTGTACCATAGTCCTAGCCTCTACTTCTCCTATCAAATTTAGAGGAGGAAGATGATGAGGATGACAATGATGAAGACAAAGAGGAAGGAGAATCAACACCTGAATGGTGTCTACTGCCTCCTCTTCTTCGGTCCCTATCTTGATCATCATGTTTATCTTTCTTCTGGTGCTTATCATTGTTCCTTCCTCTATATGAATGGTTGTGGATACCATCTTTTGAGACCCCCTAATCTTAAGATCCATTCTCCTCATCATCAAGGTTGTCCACAATTGACTACAACTATTGGTTAAGGGCCTTCACATCAAAAAGAGGGGGAGAATCTATGTATTGGAAGGCACCCAAAAAGAAGTCCTTGCCTTCTATGTGGGTTTGTAGGAACAAGTGATTAGGAAACTTTTTGCATTTTGAAGCCTCATAGTGAGCCTCCATCTACCAATCGTTTTTCTGTTAGGCATCTATGGGATGATAATTTCAATGGGCAGAGTCTTGAACTTTGTACTCCACGTTAAGTCTAGCAATGCTCAACTTGATGAGATTTTGCAATATCATTGTGGGAATGGATTGGTTGAGATACAACATAATGTTGCCCTCCATGTCCCTCCATTGTAGTTTCTTGTCTTGATGTAGGATGAAGGTGAAATTTGGAGTGTAAGCTTCTAGATAGGTATATACAACTTTGAATTGTTGGTGCACTTACATCTTTTGGCCTTCTTGCCTTTGAGTGGATCTGCTTACAAAAGGTGGTGGAGAATCCTCCCTATGACAAGCATTCATATTAGTGATTTCTCAAAAGTAATGCGCATTTAGTAATATTATGTTTTTTAATGATTTTTCTTTAAGTCTTCTTTTACAATGTCCTCATAGAATTTTACAATCTTTCATACGTAGCACACTTAGCTAGCTAAAGTCCCTGACAATGATGCTGATGATGAGTAGTGAGTAGTTCCTATGCCCAACCATACAAGTCACAAGCATTGCACTAGTGATATGATTGAATTCTATGGACTTTAGTTCCTAAATGCACAATAGGCAAGGTAGTGACTTAAAGATGTGATCATTGTCTTCTTGGCTTCACTTATGGGAGTGTAAGTGTATGGTTAATTGTAAGTCAAGGTACATGATTTTTATTGATTTTATATTTTATTTTATTTACTTTGAGTATGGAATAAAGAGAGAATTAATTAATGACTAACTATTTAACTATCTAGTATCATAATCTAGCTATCTTAACATAAGCATTCGAGCCCACTTTCTATTTGCATTTTGAACTTTGATGAGTTGCGGGTGGCTGCATCAACTAGGCCTTGTCGATGCAAGGTTTGTTCTTGCTATAAATACGTGCTCACTAGCTACATTTATGGCATTAGTCAATCATAGTGTAGCAAAGCTCTTGCAGTTTTTTGATTTGAAAGTTAGAATATTTTCCTGAGTGCTTGCAGCAGGAGCCATTGAGTGTACAGATCTTTCTTTGAGCATTTTTGCACTTGAGCATGACAATGTGTACAAAAATAAAGATGAGCTTCTTGATAACCTTGTAGCATTCTGGATAGTTTAGCTATTAATTCATGAATTCAATGCTTTCAATTGTTTTTTTAATGTTTTCTAGTAATTGAGCTAATTAAAAAAGATAAGCTAGATAAATTAAATACAGAAGTATGACCACTTTGAGCATAACACGTATTCGCTTGGTAATCCTAGCAATGTTATTGCTTTGTGTGCCTAGTAGCATAGAACTTGGTAACCTAGTAGTGGATACGTGGATTTAGAATGTGTACAACAAGTGGAACCAAATGCTTATGTTAGGACTAGTTAGAGACCACTTCGTTAGTTAATTTACATTAGTCATTAAATTAATTTATCTCTCTCTCTTTCCAAGCACCAAAAAACATAAGCTATAAAATGATAAAAAGCATATGCCTTGATTACACTTAACCATATCTTTGTACGTCACAAGTGTAATTGGGAAGACAACGAATGACCTGAGGGCAAGATTCACTTCCTAGAAGACTAGTGCACTGGAAACTATAAAGCCCATGGAATTTGACAGGATCACGCATGAATGCTTTGTGATTCGTATGGTTAGGCAAGGGGTACCTCACCGCTCATCATTGGCATCATTGTCAAGGACTTTATTCGTTGAAACATGTGCTATCTAGGATTAGTGAGGATTAGTAATATCATTGGATGAACCCAAGGTCAACATCACTCCCACACAATGACCTATAATTACAAAAGCACATTGATTATTTTATTTGTTGAAAAATTTCTTCTTCCCATAGGCATGAAGATGTCAAACTTCTAGTCCCACAAGAGTGCAAAGTGATATATACTCATCCAGATGAGTATGTACTAGACTTCACCTTCATCCTACATCAAGATAGACAGCTGCAATGGCATGATATTTAGGGTAACATCGTAATGCCCCTTGATTGATCTATGCCAGATGTTGGGAATACCAAATCTTCATGAGGAATACGTTATGAATAGTTATGACACTCGAGACTACTATCTTACTAAAACACAATGTAGGAGAGATTGACACCAGGAGAAGCGCCATGAGTTTACGAAGGGAAAACACTTCACTAAACCCTTGTTCTTACTAAACCAAGATGACAATGTGGATCCTTCCACTGAGGGTTCTCAACATGAAAATTATCCACCCTCTATTATTGGTGCTAAGGGTGTGGCCCTAATCCTACAATTCACTAATCATAAACTAGGTTTAGAAAAAAGTGATAGTCAAGGTAGGGACTCAAGCAAACATCATGATGGCAAAGGATCTAAGGATGGTGGTCATAATGAGTGAAGAAGTGGTGGAGGACACCACGCTGGTAGTGGTGGTCCACCTTCCTCTTCATCTTCTTCAATTGATTCCCAACATTACTCTTCATCTTTTGGTTCAGATAGAAGCCGTTGAAGAAATAATCATGATGAAGGTGATCAACGGGACAACAATGATCATAAAGCTCACCAAGAATGAAGTGGTGATAGAAACCATCATCAACATCATTGAAATAATCATGATGATGAATCTCTATTAGCAACTTGAAGCATGCTTAACATTGCAGAGGTAGTTATGATTCCAACTAGGAATTTGAAAGATAATCGAAGCAAGCGCTTAGACAAGAACAATGTCCCAAGATATGAGGGGGGATACAACTCTGATCTACATAACCATATACAAGCATTCCACAATGCCTGTAACTTATAGAACATTGAAAATGATTGGCAAAAACTCAAGCTATTCCCTAGGATATTCATTAAGGAAGCTAAAAGTTGGTACTAGTTCTTGGACTGGGAATCCATTTGCAGATGGAGTACCATGTTGGAATAGTTTAATGACAAATACCAGACGTACTACAAAGTATCTAATCTAAGAAAGCAAATCCAAGGTTGGAAACAGGGATAAATGAACCCTTGGATGCTGCCATGGGTAAATATTATTCACTCTTACACTGATGCCCTAGCCATGGTTATTCTTAGAGGGAACAACTTTGCCACATCATAGATGGGCTCAAAGCAGAAACTAGAAAAAACTCTTGGTTTGTATGCCCAAGGGAGATTATCTAAATTGAGAGCTCATCAGATTCAAAGACTAATAGAGCAGGTAGTAAAAGAAGAAGGTGAGTTATGAAAAAGGGAAAGTAAAGAAGAGTATAATAGGGATCCTTCCATAAGAAAATGGGAGGTTTGATTTTGTGATAAGGAGGAGTCATCACTTGATGAAGTGGTGAACAAGAAAATCTTGCCTATCCAAAAATCTATCTATGATATTTTGGCAAAGGTTGATAAATTATGGGACTCTTTGGATGAAAAATTCCAAACTAATATGAATATTGCTAAAGAATCCAAAAAGAAAAATAGAGATCGTAACCACATGAGGTGGAAAGAAGCTGAACATGCCTACCATAGAGGTAAGGGCAAAGCTGCTGCAGTAGAAGAAGTTGTGGAGACAAACCTCAAAGATGATATTGGTTGTGACATTGTCAATATGAACATTCAAAGGGATGCTGCCCTATGATGTCACACTTACAAGAGTCTAGGATGTATGCATTGAATCCATGACTAGCAAGGAGGTAAGCACCCAAACAATTATCCTATCCTCAAGGCAATCCGAGGTAGTTCCACTAGCACCAACAATTTTATTATCTAAGTTAAGCTCCACCACAACCCTATGAATAATACCAACAATGGCACCAACCACAATTGTGGGAAATGCCACCACCAAGAAAATAGTATCATCATAAGAAACTAGATCCATATGAGTACTATGTTTAGTAACTCGTCTCTCCAAGAAGTTCCTACAAGCCATGCCTCATTTCAGCATCACTATTATTGTCCAGAGTACCACCAAACACATTCACCCTCTACTTGAGGGAAAAACCCATATCCATACCATCCTCTGTATCTATCTATACACATCCCTCCACCCTCTACCCAATTACCTCCTACTCCATCCATGCAGGATGAAATTCTTCCACAATTGTAGTAATGAAATGGTACAAGGGTTGTACATTCACGACTAGCTTTTCAATCAAGTGGTTTAGATAATTGTTCTAGGAAACGATCCTTCTTTCGACCCAATAGTCCTCCCAAACCTTCACAACCTAATATGGTTGGTCACCTTGTATCTCCAACACCCTCATCCTTTACATCAAATACATTCAATTGCCCTTCAAACCAAGTGTCGCCTCAAATCCACACTATGATGTTAACCCATGTTGTCTCTAATTGGATCAAGGCTAGCAATATTTTCATGAAAAGATCTAACCCAGGAAGTCCTCTCATTTANCAGAGGATGGTATGGATATGGGTTTTTCCCTCAAGTAGAGGGTGAATGTGTTTGGTGGTACTCTGGACAATAATAGTGATGCTGAAATGAGGCATGGCTTGTAGGAACTTCTTGGAGAGACGAGTTACTAAACATAGTACTCATATGGATCTAGTTTCTTATGATGATACTATTTTCTTGGTGGTGGCATTTCCCACAATTGTGGTTGGTGCCATTGTTGGTATTATTCATAGGGTTGTGGTGGAGCTTAACTTAGATAATAAAATTGTTGGTGCTAGTGGAACTACCTCGGATTGCCTTGAGGATAGGATAATTGTTTGGGTGCTTACCTCCTTGCTAGTCATGGATTCAATGCATACATCCTAGACTCTTGTAAGTGTGACATCATAGGGCAGCATCCCTTTGAATGTTCATATTGACAATGTCACAACCAATATCATCTTTGAGGTTTGTCTCCACAACTTCTTCTACTGCAGCAGCTTTGCCCTTACCTCTATGGTAGGCATGTTCAGCTTNAGTGCAATTGTATGCAAAAGATCTAGTCCATTAAAAGTTACATTCATTAAAGCATGTAATTAGTGTGCACATGAACAAGGTATTCAAAGGTGCTTGTACATAGTAGCCACAAAATAGAAGGACATCCAGTGGCTAACAACTAACTCTAACACTAGCACACTATGCATGGAACCTACTAAGAGCTTTACATGTGCTTATGTCAAGGACATAGATAAAATTGAGCAAGTTCATCACCACCTCTTTGATGATAAAAATGATGATACATGTTAGAGAGAGTTGGAAATCCCTAAAAATTTCAAATAGGAGCCCCTAGAGTTAAAAACTCTACCAGCCGACATGGAATATACATTTTTGAACAATGGTAGGCTAGTCATAATCAATGTAAATTTTTCTCTTGAACAAAAATCTATTGCAGGTTATCAACAAGTGGCTAATAGCCTTTGCTTAATCATATTCTAAACTTATAGGAATTGACCCACGAATATGCTAGCATCACATTTACATTGGCTTGACCATGAAGCCAAAAAGGTAGTTGTAGAGGTGGCTGAACCCCAAATTGAAATAGATCATCAAGGAGGAAATAGAATAACTCCTCAAGGTAGGGTTCATCTATCCCATTGCGGATAGTGAGTGGGTTAGCCCACTCATAATTGTGCCAAAGAAAGGTGGTAAGTGATGGATTTGCATCAACTTTAGGCTATTGAATATGGCAATGTTTAAATATCATTTCCCATTACCATTTTTGGATCAAGTGTTGGACACCATATCCGAGAATTACTATTATAGCTTCTTAGATGGTTATAGTGGCTATAACCAAATCCAAATTGTGCCAAAAGATTAGGCCAAGAAAACATTCATAAGTCCCTGGGGGACTTTTGCATATTGTAAGATGCCATTTGGTCTATGTAATGCCCCTTCAACATTTCAACACCTAGTCCTTAGTATTTTTCAATAGTAGATTAGTAGCAAGGTAGAAGTCTTTATGGATGATTTTTCTACCTCTGGGGCTACATTTGAGCAAGCCCTGGATCACCTTGATCAAGTATTAAAAATATGTGTCAAAACAAACCTTAGGGTTAATTGGCAAAAAAGCCATCTAATGATCTAGGAAGGCATTGCATTGGGACACTAAATTTCACAAAAAGGGATTAAGGTAACTATGGAGAAGATAAGGGTCATCCAAGGAATAACATGTCAACCAAAGATAGTTAAAGATGTTTAATCATTCCTTGGACATACTAGCTACTACCAGTGATTCATAGAGAATTTTTCTAAGATCACAAAGTCATTAATTGAGCTTACAAAGAAAGCTGCACCATTTGTTTGGACCAATGAGTGTGAATATGCATTCCAATAGTTGAAGGATGAACTTGTAGAAATTCCAATTCTATGAGCACCAAATTGGTCCAAACCATTCCACATAATGATAGACACATCTAATTATGCCTTGGAAGTTATGCTTACATAGTTGGATGATAAGAAACATCCATATTATATCCATTGCACAAGCCAAGGCATTGTGGATGCACAATTGAATTACACCACAAGTGAGAAAGAACTGATGGCAGTGGTGTATGCTCTCAACAAGTTCATGCACTTTGTGCTTGGTTATAAAGTAGTTGTACACACAGACCATAGTTCCATCCCCTTCTTAATGATTAAGCCAACGGTGAGCCCCTGCATCATATGGTGGCTCATGATCTTATAGGAATTCGAGCTCATAATGGTAGATTAGAAAGGGACTAAGAATGTGGTTGTTGACCATCTTTCTTGATTAAGATGGGATAATAAAAAGGAGGAGAGTCCACTCTTTGATCAATTTCTAGATGAACTACTTTTTATAGGAGCAATAAATGATCAAGTGCCCATAGAAACAAAATGGTATGATGGGATCCTCACTTACCTTCTCACTCAAGAGATGCCACAAAGTCTAGACTTTAGGAAGAAACAAAAATTTCTTCATCATGCAAAGTACTTCATGAAAATCAACGGACACCTTAACAAGGTATGTACCAATGGCTTGGTTCATTGGTATGTCCCTAATGCGAATTAGCTATGCATTCTTCAAGATGCTCATGAAGGCCCTTGCGAAGGCCACTATGCAGGGAGGTGCACAGCCATAAAAATCCTCATGGTAGAATACTATTGGCTTACAATCTTTAGGGATGCCCATTAGTTTCTTTGATCTTGTGAGCGTTGTCAAAGAGATGGTGGGATGTTTTCATGTATGGAGGATCCTCAACAATGGATTCAATCACTAAAGCCCTTTAACATATGGGGCATTGACGTCATGGTTTCCATCACACCCATGTCCAAAGGAAAGGCATATATCATCGTAGTAGTCAACTACTACACCAAATGGGCAGAAGAAATAGCCATTACTGACTACACATCATCTATTGCTGCTAGATTTGTACAACAAAATGTTGTAAATAGGTTTGGCATGCCACACATGCTGGTTTCTGATAATGGAACTCATTTTACAGGTGTCACTTTTAGAAAGTTAATGCAACGCCTTGGAGGTTGAACATAAATTAACAACACCCTATCACCCCTAAGTCAATGGCTAAGCAAAGGTAACTAACCAGGAGATTACAAAGATCCTAACAAGGACCATAAGCAAATATAGGAGAGATTGGAGCACAAAACTCAACGATGCCCTTTGGGCCTACCGCTTAACATGGAAACTCCCTATTGGCTACTCTCCCTATGAGCTAGTGTACGGAAAAATTCCAACACTCCCAATTCAATTTGAGCTTTGATGAGACACGATATGCACAAGCCGCAATATCGCGTACGTGATATTGCGTCGTCCCCTACGATATCGCATACGCGATATCGCGGTCCGCCATCAAATCTATAAATAAGAGGCGGCACTCCCCTCATTTCCCATCCTAGCTAGAAGTAGCAAAGCTCTAGAAGTTTGATCACTCTAGAGTTAGATTAATTTCCCATGTGCCCACAGTAGGAGTCCTAGAGTGAACGGCTCTTTATTTGAGCAGCTTTATACCTGAACGCAAGTTGTGTATGGCAATAAAGACGAACTTGATTGGATAAACCTTGCAGTGCATGGATAGGATTTTATTTATTGTTATTTATTGCTTTCCTAGAATGTGGTATGAGTACGACTTGATTACGAGCATCTAAGGATGTGTACGGCTAGTCAAGGAATCGGCTGCTCGTCGCATGCGGTATGAGTACAACTTGATTACGAGCATTGTGACTACTTTGTAACCCAGTAGCATATTCCAGGATCTATGCTTGGTAATCCCAGTGGTAGTCCCAGTGTGTACAACTAGTCAAGGAATCGGCTGCTCATCGCACTTAGGCTAGTTGGGTTCTCTCACCCTTATCTTTTAGAACATGGGATAAGTACGACTTGGCTACGAGCACCTATGGGTGTGTACGGCTAGTCAAGGAATCGGCTGCTTATCA
>MNCI01006322.1:81209-115858 GCA_015680685.1 Gnetum montanum
GTAGGGGTACCTTGCCACTCATCAAGCTTCATACACTCTCAATAGCCTATGATCTAAATCTTGACTTGAGTCTAGCACAAAGAAAAAGATTGATCAACCTTAATGTGCTAGATGAGAACTGATTAGTGGCCCTATCTTTAAATAAAGTGCATAAGACATTTAACAAGAAAAATTATGACCTAAGAATATAGAAAGTAAAACTTCAATTATGAGATAAGGTTCTCTATTGGAATCCCACACATGTATCTAAAAAAATAAAGTTCCAAACGTTGTGGGAGGGACCTTATATAATTGATCAAACCTTTTCCTATGGGACCATGTTAATCTACAAACCTAAGAGCCCAAATAAAAAGAATTGATCAACATCTAACAAGTGAAACCTTTCTTAGAACTAAGACAAGCTAGTGCAACTACCACCTCAATGGATGGACAACCATGTTCAATTTTTTAGATCTCCTCCTTACAACTTAGTCACGGGGGAGATGGCCATCCATGATAATCATCCATATGCCTTCTTATTTTTTCTACTTTTAGTTTTCCACATTTTTTATTTTATAAGTTATTTATTTTACAAATTTTTTATTCTCAAATTTTTCTTTTCCATTTTACACCATTTTTTATTTTGCACCATTGTTAGTACATTTGAATTTGTCTTGGGTAATTTACACTTTCGTATATATTTTACTTTGTTTGGTTTGAGTGTGAATTTTCATTATTTTTGCTAATAAAAGTGCTTTATTGCCACAGGCCACAGTGCCATTGTTGCTATGTACTAATGATGATTTGTGGTTAATGTTGTGATTGTCAAAGTTTGGTTTCTATTTTTGAATTCTAATGTCTGATGACTATGACATGGCTTATTTTTCATGGAACAAGAAATGATTCCACATCATCCACCCATCCAAAAAACTCTATGCTTTTCCTCATTTTGGAAGTTTGAGGTCCCTTTCATTAAAAAAAATTTTAATTAATTGTTGACCTTGGTAGTTTCTAGAATTGGGAAAGATTCCAAGGTTTGTACAGGGTGTGACTTCAAGGGGACTTAATACTCTTTGTACTCTTCTACTTGCTTGAGTACTTGAGTGTTTTTTCATGTTCTTACCGTTCCATTCCAACCACTAATAGGAAGTCAAATAAAGTATTTGAATGGTATGGTTCCCATCCAAAAGAAAGAAAGAAAAGATTAAAAAATTGATGAGAATTCAAAGCACATCCCTTAAACAAATAAATAGGCTACAAGCATTGGGGATGGGACTAGAAAGACATGTTACCCATGCCTAAAGGTCCCCTCTAACTAAGGCCCTCTCTCACTTCCTACTTCTCTTTTCTTCTCTTTATGGAATGGTGGTTGTTTTGTGGGAGCACTTTTGTGTCTCGAGAGGGTGGATCGATCTTGGAGTGGTGATGCAAAGTCACTAAAAGAGGCTAGTTTTGGTTTGGACTAAGGATGGATCTTCTTAGGTCATTTTAAACACAAAATCCACAAGGGACTTCTTATGACTTCATTTTGGGATTCCATTCCACCCTCTCTGTCATCCATCTATACTGCCACAACTCACCTCACTTCTGGTGTCTATGCTATGCTCGATGTCTTAGTTTGATGTGTTAGAATTCTTGGATAGATTCTTCCAGGTTGGTCCTTAACTTTTTATGGAACTCCTTAGTTGAGGTTAGGAAAGGGCAAAAAGGGCATGTGCCTACTATGGAGATGACCCGCTTGCATATTTCCTAGTTTGGATAGTTAAGTCCCTTACCTTAGACATTGCTACAATCCTATCTTTTGCATATTTCATTATGTATTCTGCTTTGTGCTCCTTAAAACTTTCATTAAATTCATTTTCCAAAACATTTTCTCAATTTTCTAAATTTTTTTAGCTTCAAAAGCCTCTTCTACTATTCTCATTATGTTCATGGCTTTTTGGGTTTTCATTTGATCCTAATTTCACTCAAAAATATCTTGAATTTTGGAAGTTTGACTAAGCCAACAAAAGTCAATAGTGGTCAACAGTTGCATCGACTAGGCCTAGTCAATGTAGCTAACCCCATTGACTAGGCCTAGTTGATGCAAGCCATTTTTTTAGAGCCCAAAACCTTCTAGAGCCCATAACTTTCCAATCGCTTATCCAAATCACTCCGTTCTTTGATCGTGTAGCTATCAAAGGTAAGCTTTTAATTGTGGGGCCGCAAACCTTAAGGTTTCCAATGAAATTTTTCAAAACATTTTCTAACTTCCCCAAAGCAGATAATGAATACAATAATATGAAACCATCAATTCTTGAGAGTTAGCCCTCCCAAAACCTTCCGAAATGACTTATTAACATTAAAACATAAATAAAATAATGATTAAAATTGATTACATTGGCCATAATTACAACTTAGTCAAGTGTAACTATCCCAAGGAGAGAAGGAATTGCAAATTGTTTCATGTTACACAACAATTACTAACCCATGGTCATGTTGTGATTACAGATGGCACGAAGACCGAAATGATCATAATAGGAAGGATCGTCGCAACTAAGGAAGAAATAACCTAGTGTTGGAAGGGGCCAAAAAGAATAGCCCTAGGAACAACCAGAAGCAATCCATGCAACAAGACCTCTTCGAGAAGAGCCCAAAGTGGAATCTGTTTGATAGATTCCTGAAGAAGAAGTTGAAACAAAATAGTCATAGCATGGGAAAGCACCAAGACCCATATCGAGGCTGGAAGTCATACTAACATAAGCCTACCTTGACACCATCATGCCCTATGAAATCCAATGCTTAGTTCTCTGGGAACTGAACTTCGGGCCATTTCTAGAACATGCTCCAGCAAAATTAAGAACACAATTGCAAACCTCTTCCATGTGGCCAATCATCACTTCCAATGGGAAGTGGTACACGAAAGAGACATACCACTTTTGAAACAATAGAAGGGCAAGCTCCGCAGTGAAGATTAAGGACATTCAAGTGTCCTACTCAGTCGATGTCATTACATAAGTTCTTGGGTTGCCTAACATAGGGACATAATTGGCAAAGTTATCGATACAAGCTGACCCTAAGGCCAAAAAGAAGTGGATCCAACAGTGTTACAGCGTCAACCGTAAGGAATTCAACATGCTCACATTGATGGAATGTATATACTTTAAGATAGCAACCTATAACCTTAATTTGACGATGAGGCCTAACAAGGTAACTACCTTTTTTGCCTGAGCATGTGTTGCTATAAGTGGGAGATTTTCAAGGAACCTTTCATAATTAATCTATTTAGATATCCAGAAGTGCTTCAAAGAAAACAAACATGGAAGGAAAATCCTGCCTTTTCCATGCCTCATCTGAAAACTTTGCAAAAGGGTAGGGATCATCTGCTATGCAAACGACATGATCAAGCATACTTCCATTGCCTCGTGGCTTGAAATGATGAAGGACAAGATACCTACCATGTTTAAAGAAGGGGAGCAGTAACCACCACCTCCATTGCCTACTCAAGAAACAATGTCAGAAGCTTGCACAGGCATTGAACACTTGCATGAAATCCAAGAGTAGCTCTTCCGTGAGCAAGAGTAGCATGCAAGAACAAGTGTTACGGACCCATCTGTATATCAACCTGCAATGAGTCACCTTAATGAGATGGCTTAGACAATTAGCCAAATGGAAAGAGTTGGACCAATATTCTTTGCCCAACGAATGCAGTTACTTGTGAGATTGAATCTTAGTACTTGAGAGGTGATAGTGTCTCTATCTCAACACCATTTATTCCTAGAAATCTTTGGGAATGATGCCTCCTTTTCACTGTGCTTGGAGGAGGGCGAGGGGGCAACTATATTGGTGATGCAACACCAAGGGAAAAATACCACTACTGAAGTTGTTGCTAACTGAATTGCAGAAGCGCTTAATGCACCTACGAAATCTCTACCAAACACATCTGCACTTCAAAATGTGCAGATTTCTATAGGCATGGTCAATGGAAGATTAAGTGCAGCCCAACATGAAGAGTTATTGGATCGACTGGTTGGACCAAAACAACCAATTTTAGATATCTTCAATTTTTTTGGACAACATTACTACGATCCAATCAGAGCTACTAGAAACAAAGGGAAAATGCATCATCTTGGAAGGACAACTTGAAATGGATCAAGCACAAAAAAAATACTTGGCTACAAAAGTTACTAAATTGTGTGTTCATTTTGCTAATACCAAACTCCTTAGCCTTGCAATAACTAGAGATGAAGCTTTTCAGCAACTTTAGGAATGATTAAAATAGGCTGAAGAGGAAACAATGATAGCCATCTTGAACTAGTCCATAGCTAAAGCAAAAACCTACTCAGTTCAAAATGACTTGGTCTAGATGCACCAAGAAAATGAATCATTGACCCCCAAAAACCATTGCCTACATAATTTTGATGCACAAAAATAACAAATTCAAGAATTCATTCATCAACAATAGGAGTAGCTTGCCAAGGTAAACATAGAGTTAAGGAAATTGGCTATGAAGAATTGAAATCTATCTATGGAGGAAGTTTGAGCCTTATGACAGAAATCTACCATTGAGATTACCACTTAGAAAAACAAGGCTCTCAAATTTGAAATAGTCAAGAATCACTATAGAGACTAGGTTGGCCTACAAAACGAAGTGAATGAGAAGCACATTCAAATGGCTAAGGCAAAAGTAAACAAGGCCCTCTAGCAACTCTAGCAAGGAAGAGAGGTATGGCAATCCATCATTGATGGAATAGATGCCTATAACAGAGTAGAGATCCACTTGAAGGAGTTGCAAAATGAAGAAATGATAGAGCATATAGAATTGACAAATCTTTGTTATGCAAACCTGGCAATGCTAACTACCGAATAGCCGTGGTTAGAACTTGAGAAGCAAGTGGCCAACTCATACTTACTATACAAGATCGAGTTCAAGCACCATAAGGACACCAAGCAAAAGCTTAAAATAGTAAATGCTGAACTCTAGGTTCTCAGGGCATGAGTCACTAATCAATGATCAACTACTGAGAACCTTTCCAAGAGAATGAATGATTACTAAGAGCTTTAGAACACAGTTAGGATGTTTGATAATGAACGCAAGTAATTTTCTACGTGGTTCATCAATGTCATGGAGCTATTTCCAACAATTCCCTGTCCTTGGAATGTGCCTGTTCCTACCCACATTGGCGAAGCTACATGGACGGTGCACGATCCTAGGAGTAAGGAGGAAAAAATGAAAGCATTACTAGATGCCTTTTGCCTTCCACCAGAAGTCGTAGTAGTAGCAGGACAACTACAGCTAGCTTATTCACTGCATGTGTCTAAAGCTAGTGAAGGTTCCTCAAAACCTTAGGAGCCACCACCACCTAGGACTATTTGACCTTCTCCATCGACTTCATGCCATTAAAGGAAGAGTTATCCAATTTTGAAGAGTCATGTCATGGTGTTTAATTTTTTGTCATGAACACTGCAATTTTTGTAATGTGTTGGTTTGCACACTCAGGTACTCAATTTTGTCAAGTCAATTTGTTAAGTCTAACATTAGTCAATAATCCCATACCTTTCCAATTTTGTAAAGAACTTGAGGATGAGTTTTCATTCAATTTTGGGGGTATGATGAGTCACGGGTGGCCATGTCAACTGGGCCCCATCAACACATTGTTTCATGCATCGACTAGACCCTGTTGATGCAGGGTCTATTCTTTCCTATAAATATGCATTCACTAGCTACATTTATGGCATCAGTCGATCATAGTGTAGTGAAGCTCTTGTAGTTTTTCCATTTGAAAGTTAGAATCTTTTTCTAAGTGCCCGTAGTAGGAGTCATTGAGTGTATGGATCTTTATTCGAGCATTGTTATATCTAAGCATAATAGTATGTACAATAATAAAGATAAGCTTCTTGATAAACCTTGTATAATTCTAGATAGTTTAGATATTTATTTATGCATTTAATGCTTTCGGTTGTTTATTTAATGTTTTCTAGTATTTGAGCTAATTAAGCAAGATAAGCTAGATAAATTAAATACATAAGTATGACCACTTCGAGTGTAACACATATTCACTTGGTAATCCTAGTAGCATAATTGCTTGGTGCACCCAGTAACATAGAACTTGGTAAGCTAGCGGTGGATACGTGGGTTCAAGATGTGTACAAAAAGTGGGACTGGATGCTTGTGTTAGGACCAATTAGAGACCACTTAGTTAGTTAATTTAGATTAGTCATTAAATTACTTTATCTCTCTCTCTTCCCAAGCACCAAAGAACATAAGATATAAAATGATAAAAATCACATGCCTCAATTACACTTAGCCATATCTTTGTATCTCACAAGTGTAATTGAGAAGACAATGAATGACCTTAGGACAAGATTCACTTCCTAGATGACTAGTGCACTAGAAACTATAAAGTCGACAAAATTCAACCAGATCACACGTGAACTATTTGTGATTCGTATGGTTGGGCATAGGGGTACCTCATCACTCATCAAACTCTCTTTAATGCTTATGGGTTACCATGTGTCTACTAGGCATACCAAATAGCCACTACTGGGATTACCAAGTGTTAAGCGATATGTTCGAAGTGGTAGTACTTATGCATTGTTATTAAACATATTAAGTAATCAAGACATTAATGTAAAAATGCATAAGTCAATAAATGCACAAAAGCAAACATTAATCTATTCCAAGTGTTGTAAGAAATGCCAAGAATCTCATTTTTATTATCTATCACATCAATGTATTCAAGTATAAGATGCTCAAATAAAGAACTATGTAGTCCTTGGAGTCTTAGTGCAAGCACTTAGAAAATATTCTAACTCTAGGCTAAGAAAACTACAAGAGCTTCACTATCATATGGACTTAACATGCCATAAATGCGATGGGTACATGCATTTAGATAGGAAAATATTGACACTGCATTGATGCATCTACCCATGCATCAATGGGGATGCATCAATGGGGATGCGTTGATGCATGGTCATTGACACAACCCATTGAGTGATTTATCAATAACCAAACACTTATCATGAAAAATCTAAAAAGATGTTTTATCTATTTATTCAAATTTAATTTAATTTATAATTTTTCCCATTCTAATGCACAAGAGAAGTGGTATTAGAAAAAAAATCTATAACATAATGAATCCCATTATAATTAAATTTAATCCTTTTCATGTAAGAATCATAAGTCACTAAAATACTAATACGTTCATAATAAGGTTTCCACTAGATAGAAATTCATTTAATGGAATACCAAGAATGTTGGAAATGGTGCCATTGTAAATAGGAAGTGACCTTTTTACCAAAGTGAGCAAATGTGTTCAACCATAACTTATCTTTCAATTTTAATTTTGGAAAAAATAAAGAACATAATTTTCCATTGATTATTAAACCAATTTAAATCTATTTGAGCACAATCAATATTCTTGGATGAAAAGCTAAAAAAAACTTCAAACCACCTCCTTTTTTTATCAAGAGTACAAAATTTAGAATTAATTTGAAGAAATAAATTTAAAACATTATTTTGTACAAAAAAAATCTAATATGTTGTTCTAACTACTACTTATATGAAGGAGCCATACATAAAAAATAATAAACATGATTGAAATATAAAATTATAAAAGAAATAATAAATCTTTTTGCTAAAGACAACAAATTGCCAACTTGCTTACTTACTAATGTACTAATGAACTTTATGAAGGAATTTCTCTAAAAAAATGATTGGCATGAGTTATGAGACAAAAATAAATGCCTAGCAAAGTTATAAAATCATAAGGTTGAATCCATCTCCATAGAAAATTAAAGAGCTCAAAAAGAGTATCTTCAAGCTTGGATATCATGGCATGATTTTTTTCAAATTAATAGCAAAATCACACTCTTTATAATAAACTTAAGCATAGTACTTTCTTACCTTTTACGTGACACACTAAGTGTCCTCTTGCCCTTGCTTTCTCACCTCTACTTATCATTTATTCTTTCACCCATACTTTCTCACCACCACCTATGGATTGACCTTTCTCACCTCTTACAAGATACTTGTCATGTGTAGGCATTTTGTTTTGTAACAACATCTAAGGTCTAGGATCATATCTACCTATCATCTATCTTTTCATCTATACTTTTTTACTATCACTAGTTTCTTGGCCTTTCTTATCTCTTACATGACATGTCGCATGTCCTTTCATCCCTACTTTCACATCTCCATATGTCACTTATTCCTTCATCCATGCTTTCTCACCATCACCTATCACTTAACTTTTCTTACTTCTTACATGACACTTATTGCATGTAGACATTATGTTTTTAATAATATTTAGGATTTAGGATTATCTTCACTGTTACTTGTTGTGTGGTCTTTATCATCGTCACCTATTGTGTGGCCTTTCTTACCTCCACTTATTTCCTATCTTTTCATTTGTACTTTCTCATTGTCACTTGTCACTTGGCCTTTCTAACCTCTTACTTGACATGTTGCATGTCATTATACTCCTACTTTCTTGCCTCCACTTGTCACTTGTTCTTTCATGTACACTTTCTCATTATTACCAGTTGCCTAGCCTTTCATACCTTTTAAATGATACTTATTGTATGTAGGCGTTTTAGTTTCTAACAACATTTAGAGTCTAAGGTCTAGTTGGGTAAAAGTCCCAAAGCCAGAGTGGTCATCTCACTAAGAGCGATTCTAAGAAGGTTGGTAGATAAGTGAAAGCTTAATATCTTCGAGTGATGACATTTAGGCTCAAACCCAAATCTTTGACTTGAGAAATGAGCAAATTACCATCACTTCAAATGATGATCCCTATTTGCATTCCCTAAATTAAATTAAATTTTGAATGAAATGCATCCATGATTATCATTCCATCACATAAATTAAATTAAACTCCTCTTCTACTCTCTATTGTGGTAAAATAATATATGATATAGTAATATCTAGTTTTTCCCATATACCTTGACTTGTAGAAAGAACATTACATTCCTTTTCAATATTCTTGGTAAATGTTGCAAAAGGATTGATATAAAGAAAAGGTTTGGTAAATGTTGCAAAAGGTAAATATAAAGGTTTGATTTGAGTTTCAAGATTGTGGACATAGAAAGAAGAAAGATAAGCATTCTACAATGAAAGGATACGTAAGAGGTATCTGTATAATAACAAGGACATCAACATAAAAACAAAAATAAAAAAAGATTCCATGGGGTTACATATAAATAGTAAAAGCCACAATTACATAAGATAATTTGAATTTGAGTAGATATGCATGCATCTAGGAAGCTTTTATAAGTTACAAAGATATTATTTAAAAGAATTTGTTTAAAAATCAATATGTTCTTATAATATTTGATCAATATTAAAGAAAGCAAAAAAATTATCAATATTTTTGGCATATTCCAATTGCAAGAAATTATCGTTAAGCTCTAGGCTGAAAAATCCTAAAGCCCTAAAAATTATTTCACAATTCTCCAGACTGATCATCTCAAAGAATAGAGGAAAGACATAAATGGTATGTCATTCTTTAGGTAGTGATTGAGGGGTTCAGAATGATAGAGCATTTCCCATCCATCTACAACCAACTATAGTCCACAATTCTATCATTATTAAGTAAATGTTTCTCTCACAATATTTGTCATGCTTGAAAAATTTTATAATGGGGAATGTCGTTGATGTTTACACTCTATTAATCCAAACCCCAAAAACTCATGACCTTAGCAAAAGAACTTAAACACAAAAACTGCCACTATGATGAGAGCACCACAAAATAGTAACAAAAGCTTGAGTGGGTAGATTTCAAAGAATAATTTGAATTAGAAGAAAGCATAAGAAAATAAATTAGAAAAATAACAATAGCAAATGAACAATGCGAGTACAACCAAAAATCCCGTAGGTTTAAAAAACTCCAAGAGTGTTAGATGATTAACCAAAAATCAAAAAGACTAACATTGGAGAAAATGAACAAACATGTAGATGTTAAAGCTGAAATGAATTAGTGCAATAATAATAATATAAGAAAATATCAAATAGTAGTCGCAAGAACAAACAGTGTAGTTGTTTTTAGCTGAAAATAGTGAGGAAGGACCTCACTAAAGTAGAGAAGGTTAACATTAGGGAACATGAACAAAGCTTATAGAGCCTATGCAAGAAACTAGTTAACGCAACAATGATAATTTAGGAAAAAATCAAATAGCAATAACAAGCATAAACATCGTAGTCATCATTAGCTAAAAAATGATGAGGGAGGGTACCACTAGAGCAAAGCATTCCACAAAACCAAAAGATATATTAGATAAACCAAAGCTTGCACAACTTAAACCAATTTAGCAACACTGGCATAGAGACTATGGCGTAGTTGGTGTGGTTGTGAAATTCAATGTATATACCATTATTCATGAGCATGATGAAAATTTTTCTACAAAATATTCATCATATTTCTTGCCACCACTTATTGATTATCCTTTTTTCCCTTACTTTCTTACCTTCACCTGTTGCATGTCCTTTCACTTGCATTTTCTCATTGTCACTTGATGCCTAGCCTTTCTTACCTCTTATATGATACGTCAAATGTCCTTTCATCCCTGCTTTCTTACCTTTACCTATCATCTATCCCTTTACCTAGGGTTTCTCACTATCACCTATCACCTAGCCTTTCTCGACTCTTATATGACAATTATTGCATGTAGGCATTATTTTCTAATAGTGTCTAGGGTCTAAAATCACCTCCAGCTATTGCCTATTCTTTCACCTAAGCTTTCTTACCATCACATGTTTCCTAACCTTTCTTATCTTCTCTATGATACTTCTTATATGCAAACATCTTTTTTTCTAATAGCATCTAAAGTCTAGGGTTACTTTTACATGTTGCTTCTTCTTTTTACTTGTGCTTTTTGATTATCATATGTCACTTATTCTTTCTTACTTCTTACATGATGTTTTCATGTGCATGCATTTTATTTTCTAATAGCATCTAAGATCTAAAGTCATATTCATGTATCACCTGGGCTTTTTAACATTTTACATGATATGTCACTTTTCCTTTCATCCGTACTTTCTTACCTTCACTTGTAGCCTTTCCTTTCACCCTGCTTTCTTACTGCCACCATTTTCCTAGTCTTTCTTATCTTTTACATTACATGTAATTTATCCTTTCTTTTCTATTCTCTCACATCTACTTGTCAATTTTTCTTTTGCCTACACTTTCTCATCACCACTTGTCATTTGGCCTTTCTCACCTCTTACATGATATTTATCACACGTAAGCATTTTGCTTTCTAATAGTGTTTAGAGTCTAGGATGACATTCACCTATTGTGTGTACTTTTACCTATGATTTTTTACAACCACATGTCACTTGGTCTTTCTCACCTCTTACATGACATGTCTCCTATCCTTTTACCCATGCTTTCTTACTTCCACTTATCATTTGTTCTTTCACTCTCATTTTCTCACCATCACCTATCACCTAAATTTTTTTATCTCTTACATAATTCTTGTCTCATGTTTGCATTTCCTTTTGTAACAGTGTTCAAGGTGTAGGATCATCTTCACTTGTCATATATCCTTTTACATGTACTTTTTCACTATCACTTGTCACCTAGCATTTCTCAGCTCTTACATGATAGGTTGCATGTCCTTTCACCTTCATCTATCCTTTCTTCTTTCACCCATGTTTCTTCACTACCACATGTCATCCTTCTCACCTCTTACATGATACTTGTCATGTGCAAGTATGTTTGTTTTTAGTCATATCTAGGATTTAGAATCATGTTTACCTATCACATATCCTTTCACTTGCACTTTATCATCTCCACCTATTGTATATTATTTCTCACCTCGTACATGATGCATTATCTATTCTTTTGCCCCTAATTTCTCACCTCCACCCATCATATATTCTTTCAGTTGTGCTTTCTCACTATCACTTGTCACTTGTCACTTTGTCCTTTTTACCTTTTACATGATACAACTCTTGTTCTTTCATCTTTGCTTTTCATCTCCAATTTTCACTTGTTCTTTTACATGCACTTTCTCACCATCATATGTCATCTAGCCTTTCTTACCTCTTACATGATACTTGTTACATACAAGTATTTTATTTTCTAAAAACATCTAAAGTCTAGGAACTAGTTGGGAAGAAATCCCAAAGCCATAATTGTCATCTCACTAAGTGAGATCCTGGAAGGAATGGCAGATGAGTGAAAGCTTAACCTATTCAAGTGATCACATTTAGGCTCAAACCCAAGTCTTCGATCTATGAAACAAGCATGTTGCCATTACTCCAAAAGACAAGCCTTATTTGCATTTTCCAAATTAAATTAAATTCAGAATGGAAGCATCCATGATTATCATCCCATCACATAAATCAAATTAAACTCCTCTTTTACTCTTTGTTGCAATATGATAATACATGATATAGTAATATACAATTATTCTCATATACCTTGACTTGTAGAAAGAACATTACATTACTTTTCAATATCCTTGGAAAACATAGCAAATAGTTTGATATAAAGAAAACCTTGGCTTAAGTTACAAGATTGTGAATACATGAAGCAGGAAGATTATCATTCTACATGAAAAAGATACATAAGGGGTATGTACATAATAGCAATGACACTGACATCAAAGAAACAAAAAGAAATCTCATGGAGTTACATCTAAATAGTAAAAACATAGTTGCATAAGATAAGTTAAATTTGAGTAGATCCCCATGCATCTAGGAAGGGTCTATTAGTTAAAAATAGATTATTTAAAAGAATTGATTGAAAAATAAAAATGTTCTTACAATATTTAATCAATTCTAGAGAAAGGAAAAAATTCAACACTATTTTTGGCATATTTCAATTTAAAAAAATCTTACTAGGCTCTAGGCTAAAAAAATCCTATATCACTAAGCATTGTTTCACAGTTCTCGAAACTTTTCATTTTAGAGGATAGATGAAAGGCATTAACAATATGTGATTATTCAGACAATTACTGAGTGGTAAAGAATGATAGATCATTTCCCATCCATCTACAATCCATTATAGTCCACCATTTTTAAGTAAAGTTTATCCTCACAATATTCATCATGCTTAACAAATTTTATAATGGGAAATGTCACTAATGTTTATGCTTTGTTAACTAAAACCACAAAACTCATGACCTTAGAAAAAAAAGAAGTTAAACACAAAAACTTACACACAATTACTAAGTGAGTAGTCCACAACTTTTTATATAGCATAGAATCTTAACAATTTGAAAGGATAAATAATCTCTTAAAATTTTTGAATTCACATCTGAAGTTGATATGACGAGAGCAACATAAAATGACAAAAAAACCTTGAGAAACTAGATTTGAAAACATAAGTTGGATGAGACGAAGATAGAAGAAAAAAATTAAATAAATAAAAATAGTAATTGAACCACAAGGAGACAACTATAAATCTTGTGGGTTTAAAAATATCTATAAGTATTAGATGACTAAAAAAAGCTAGAAGACTAACATTAAAGAAAATGAATAAACATGTAGAGCCTAAACTCAAAACAAATCAGCGTAATAATAACAATATATGCAAAAATCAAAAAAATAATAGTAGGCATAGGCAATGTAGTCATCATAAACTGAAAATGATGAGGAAGGGCACCACTAGAGTAGAGAAGATTTACATTGGAAAAAATGAAAAAACATTAGAGAAACTAGAACCAAAACCAATCAATATAACAATAAGAATTTAAGAAAACTCAAACAATAGTAGAAGGCATAGATAGTGTAGTTTTTATCAATTGAAAACAGTAATGGAGGGAAACATTAGAGTAGAGCAAATCATGCTAGAAAACCAAAAGATATATTAATTATAATAAAAGCTTGCACAACTCAAATCAAATTAGCAATACCAGTGCACAGACTATTACATAGTTGATGTGGTTATGAAATTGAATGTAATATGTCATTGTTCATAGGCATGATGCGAAATCTTCTACAAAATATTTCATCATACTTCTCATCACTACTTGTTGCATGTCCATTTCCCCCTACTTTTTCACCTCTACCTATTGCCTATTCTTTGACCTACACTTTCTCATTACCACCTGATGAGTAGTGAAAGGTACCCCTATACTCAACCATACAAATCACAAAGTGTTCACACATGATTTGGTTGAATTCTGTAGACTCTATGTCTTCTGGTACACTAGTTGTCTAGGAAGTGAACCCTGCCCTAATGGTCATTTGTTGTCTTCCCAATTACATTTGTGATGTATAAAGGTATGGTTAAGTGTAATCAAGGCATATGATTTTTATTGTTTTATGTTTTATGTTCTTTAGTACTTAAGGTAGAAAGATTAAGTAATTTAATAACTAATTTAATTTAACTACTTAACTAGCCTCTAACTAGTCCTAACATAAGCATCCAGTCCCACTTTTCGTACATGTCCTGAACACACATTTTCACTACTAGGTTACCGAGTGCTATGCTATTGGGCAAACCAAGCAATAACATTACTAGGATTACCAAGTGAATACATGTTTACACTTGAAATGGTTGTACTTATGTGCTTAATCTATTTATCTTAATTGATTAACTAATTTCTTAAATTCTAATTGAGCTTAATGAATTGCATATTTAATGAAAATAATAAATGCATAAATAAATCACTAATCTATTCTAAGTGCTACAAGGTTTGATTAAAAGGCTTGCTTTTATTATTGTACACACTAGTGTGGTTCAAGTACAATAGTACTCAAATAAAGATCCATACACTTTCTAACTCTACTGCAAGCACTCAGAGAAATATTCTAACTCTCAAATGGAAAAACTACAAGAGCTATGCTACCACTATTACTTGACTCCCATAAACACAACTATGAGCATGTATTTATAGTTTTTGCTATAGGGCTACGTCGACATGACCTCATAGATGTAACAAACGCTATGTCGATGTGGCCTTGTTGATGGGGCAACATCACATAAATGGGGCCTCATTGATGGGGGCTTGTTGATGAGGCTATTTCAATGGGGGTCCATCAATGTAACACTTTGACACTCATCACTACCTATTACCTGGTCTTTTTTACCTCTTACATGATACGTCGCATATCCTTTTTCCCCTACTTTCTCATCTCCATGTATCTCCTATCCTTTTACCCATGATTTCTCATTGCTATTTATCACATAGTCTTTCTCACCTCTTATATGATACTTATCACATGTAGGTGTTTTGTTTTCTAACAATGTCTAGGATATAGGATTACCTCTACCTATTACCTATTCTTTCACCCATGATTTCTCATTATCTCATGTTGCATGACCTTTCTTACCTCCTACATGATACTTGTTACATGTAGATGTTTTGTTTTTTATCAACATCTAAAATCTAGAATCACCTTTGCCTCACTAGTGCTTTTACCCATGCTTTCTCGTTACCACATGTCACCTATCTTTTCTTACCTCTTACATGATACTTGTCACATGTAGGAATCTTGTTTTTTAATAGCACTAGGGTATAGGATCACTTTTCATGTTATCTATTCTTTCATCCATTCTTTATCATCGCCACCTATCTCATGACCTTTCTCATCTTTTACATGACATGTAGCTTGTCCTTTCTTTACTACTTTCTCACCCCCACCTATAACTTGTCCTTTTACTTGTCCTTTTTCACTACCACCTTTTTTTCTATCCTTTCTCATCTCTTACATGATACATTACTTGTCTTTTCATTTCTATTTTCTCACCTCCACCTCTCATTTATCCTTTCACTTATGCTTTCTCATCATTACTTGTCACTTGATCTTTCTCACCTCTTACATGACACATCATCTATCCTTTTTCCTATGTTTTCTCATCTCCACTTTTTGTCTATTCTTTCATCACTACTTGTCACCTAACCTTTCTCACATCTTACATGACACTTTTATTATGCAAACATTTTCTTTTCTAATAGTGTTAGGATCTAGGATCAACTCCACTTGTTTTTTGTCCTTTTACCCACACTTGCTCACCATCACCTATTTCTTACCCTTTCTCACCTCTTACATAACATGTCACATGTCCTTTCGTCCTTACATTTTCACCTTCATCTATCACTTATCCTTTCACCTTGCTTTCTCATTGCCACCTATTGTCTCATCATTCTTACCTCTTGCATAATACTTATCACATGTAGGTGTTTTGTTTTTTAACAACATTGACGATTTAGGATTCATGTTTGTTAACCTTTTGAAATGTCAAAAACTTGGAAAATAAAGAATCTATTAGTATGCTTACGAGATCTTGTAGGACTAAGAGAGTATGTTGAGACCAAGACAAGAGCATGAGTTGATAATTTAGATTGCTAAAGTTCAACTAGAAAAGCAAAGTGTTGGAAAAAATCACAAGGATACAAGATGTCTAGAATTCCAAAGAATATGTCTTGCAATCTACCAAGATGTCTTAATTTGCAGCAAGATATCTCTACTAAGAAGCTCTAGTCTCAGGTAAGACATCCCAAAAGAACATCAAACATCCCAAGAGAAGTTAAGATGTCTGATGTAAGACATCTCAATCTTTTAAGATGGTTGACTTGCAAGTTCAATAAACCTAGTAAGACATCTCAAGCTCATACAAGACATCTCAACTAATCATTTATAAATGTTATACAAACTCCAATGGTCATCTTAAGTTGATAGGGATATAAAATAAGATAATACCTTTTTGGAAAAAGCAAGAACTATTCATGTGATCAAGTAATCATTGTATACATCTTTTTTATTACCTCAATTCTTTATCATTTGTTGGTTTTTGTTTAAAGCCCTAAAGCAAGGAATCTATAGTTCTAGTACATTTTCTCCTTGATCTTTCTCTTTCTCTAAGTTGTAAGCCCTAAGGGGTTGGATTCGCTTCTTAAGGAAAGGCATCATTGAGCTTGTTGGGGCTGTGAGGGGTTGGATGTGTTTCTGAGAGAAAAAATCCCTAGGGGAGCTTATATCTTATAAAGGTTGTGGTGTCCTTGAAACCACATTTTTTGATAAATAAAGCCCAGAGGTGTGCAAAGATTCTACCCTCTAAGTGTGAACATATCCAAGTTGGGGAAACACATACATTTGTTTGCAAAATTCAGTCTAATTTGATGGAATGTATTCAACCTCCATTTTTAAGTTCTTGATCTTCAAGTGGTATTAGAGCCTGGTACTCATGAACTAAGCGTAACAACTCAAGAGTGAACTATGGAGGAAACATCTTACACTAAGCTACTAGTGTTTGATAGGATCAACTTCACATGCTAGAAAGAATGGATACAAGGATTCTTTGAATCCATGAAATTTGAAGTATGAAGATCCATCGTAGAAGGATACACTCATCCCATCAACAACACTTTTAGCACTAAACAACTTAGAGGTAAGTGGTCTGATGATGATAAAAAAAATTTATGTTTAATTCAAAGGCTAAGAACTGTCTTTACTACACTCTTAGCTAGCTTGAATTCAATAGAATAGCTATATGAAAAATTACCAAAGAAATCTGGGAAGTTTTAGAAGCCACATATGAGGGAACCTTAGTGATATAACAATCCAAGCTCCTAGTCTTGCAATCTAAATATGATAAGCTGAAAATGAAAGAAGGTGAAAAGATTAAAGATTATTTCTCTAAGGCCAATGATATTGTAGTTATCATTCGAGGTACAGGGAAAGAGTAACTAGAGAGTGAAGTTATGATTAAAATGATTAGAACTCTACTCCCTAAATTTAAACCCAAAATCACTACAATGAAAGAAATTAAGGATTTCTCCATTCTAAAATTTGAAGAATTACAAAGTGCACTTGTAGCATATGAAACGAATCTTATCAATGAAGGTGCCATTAAGGAGAAATTCATTTCTCTTAATAGCTTACCAAAATAAAAGGAGATATCAAATAGTGAAGCAAACAATGATGATGAACTATCTCTTCTTACAAGAAGAGTAAAAAGGCTTCTGACAAAGAAAGGAAAAGGCTTCTATCAGTCAGACAACAAAGGTAAGATAAGAGATAAGTAATACAAAATTTCTAATCTTGATATCTCTTCTATATAATGTCGGATATGTAATGGAAGAGGCCATATGGCCTCTGAATGCTCCAATGCTTGCAAGTTGCAAAAGAAAGAGTCTATTGAAGAAAGGAGAACAAGGAAACTCTATTCAAGTTAAAATGATGAACCTAATGATAGCTCCAAAGATTCACATCTTATGTGTATAGCCTTGGAAAATCAAGAATCCATTAATGATCCAATCTATGATGATGAAGCTAAATAAGATGAGAATACTTTGAAAGAAAGGTACTTTGTAATGAGATAGTCTCCTTTCAAAATTTATGCATCAAAATGAAGAAGAATTTACATAATATGAAAGTAGAAATAGCTAAAATTCATACTAAATTCTCTAATCTTAAAAAGGAGAACTCAAACCTAATGATTAAGGTCCAAAATCTAATAATGGTTCTTGAGAAGACTAATAAGGAATTATCAGATGTAAATCTTAGTAATGAGAAAATCACAAAAAACAAGTAGATGGATCAATATCCAAGACTTCCTTACATCAAAGCATCATTAGGTTTTATGAACATGAGGAAATACTCTCCCAGGTTTGATTATTTAATTAAACTAAAGAAAATGGTCTATTTCTATTATGGCAAAACTAGACATATTTGTTCTTTTTTTCATTTATGGTTAGATCACTATAATTGGTCTTTTTCCAAAACAACCTAGATAGGTGTGCTACAAGGAAAGAAAGTTTGGAAACCAAAGGAGAAAAATTTTGAAAAAGGAATGCTTGCTCAAGTTGCTCTCTCTACTATAAAAAGGAGCACTTGGTACATCAACAACAAATGTTCAAGATATATGATAGTTGAAAAATATTAATTTATACAATTCTTGAAACAAAAATGTGGAACAATCACCTTTGGAGATGATGCAAAAACTCAAATTAAAGGTATTAGTACCATTGAAGGTAAGGATCAACTTATAGTTAAACAAGTGTTTTATGTTGAAGGCCTTAAACATAATCTTTTTAGTGTAAGTCAACTTTGGGATTCAAATTTTGATGTTACCTTTTACAAGGATATATGTAGAGTAAGAGATCCTTATTCTAGAAGAGTTATTATAGAAGGAAACAAAAATCAAATGTTTATACTACTATTTTTGGAGATATTTCTAAACTTGGATCTAAGTTCTTGATTAGCAATATAGGTGATGTTCATATTTGGCATAGGAAATTGGGCCACATCAACAAAGACATTCTCTGAACCCTTGTCTCTGAAAATATGATTCATGGGCTACCTAAACTCAAGGACTTCTCCTTGAATACTTGTGAAGCCTATCAAAAAGAGAAACAAACAAGGGTAAGGTTTGGTAAGAAAAATTGCATATCCACCTCATGTCCTTTAGAATTACTTCATATGTACTTGGTTGATCCCTCTCAAACTCTTAGTTTGGGAAAGAAATGGTATTATTTAACCATTGTTGATTATTTTTCTTGTTGTATGTGGGTTACTTTTTTATATCATAAAGATGAATCTTTTGAGAATTTTATGAGAATTTGCAATTAAATATAGAATGAAAAGGGATATGCTATCAAACCCATCAAAAGTGACAATGGAAGAAATTTCAAAAATGCCAAATTTGAAGAACATAGTCAATTAAATGGTATTCTGCATCAATTTTCTACTCCCAGGACCTTACAATAAAATGGAGTTGAAAAATGGAAGAATAGAATTCTAAATGAAATGGAAAGAACTATTTTGAATGATAGAAACATTTCATACCATTTTTGGGTTGAAGCAATCAATATAGCATGCTATGTCTCCAACAAAGTTCTGGTAAGGAGATTCACCACCAAAACTCCATATGAACTTTGGACTGGCATGAAGCCTTCAATTAGTTATTTTCATGTTTTTGGTACAAAATGTTATATTTTGAATGATAAAGATGCTTTGAGAAAGTTTGATTCCAAGACTGATGAAGGGATTTTTCTAGGATACTCTACTATTAGTAGGGCATACATGGTATTCAACAAAAGAACCAACACTTTAGAGGAAACTCTAAATGTAAAAGTAGATGATAATGATGGTTCTAGTTTGCACTCTCATGATGAAGAAGTTCCTATTCAAAAAATATCTAGCACTTCCTACACTCAAATTGAAAAAGATTTTGAAATAACAAGTGAACATGAAAATACCTCTCCAACTCAACCCAAAATGTCTAGACTCCAAAGATCACATTCCCTTGATGATGTTATTGGACAAGTAGAAGAGGGAATACAAAGTAGGAGTCAAACAAAAGAGATATGTGCATATGCTATCTATCTTTCACAAATTAAGCCCAAAAACTTTAAAGAGGCAGCAAAGAAGGAATGATAGATTTCAGCCATGCAAGAAGAGATAAATCAATTTATTGGAAACAATGTATGGGAATTAACTCCTAAACTTGATAACAAGTAAATTATTGGAACAAAGTGGATGTTTAGAAACAAGACAGATGAAAATGGGAACATTATCAAAAATAAAGCATGATTGGTTGCTAAAGGATGCAATCAACAAGAGGGCATTGATTTTGATGAAACTTTTATTCCTGTGGCTAGACTTTGTCTAGCTTATGTAAGTATCAAAGGAATAAAGTTATTTCAAATGGATATCAAAAGTGCCTTTTTGAATGACACCATTCAAGAGGAAGTGTATGTTGAGCAACTTGAAGGATTTATAGATCATATTCATCCAAATTATGTTTTCAAGCTAAAAAAAGACTATCTATGGGCTCAAACAAGCCCCTAGAGCCTAGTATGAAAGACTTTCACAACATCTCATGTTAAATGGTTTTGTAAGACATAGTGATGAGGTTACCTTGTTTCTAAAACAAGATGGTAAAGATTTATTTATTGTTAAAATTTAAGTTGATATTATATTTGGAGCTACTGATGAACTTTTAGGTAAGAAGTTTTCAAATCTTATGCAAAGAAAATTTGAAATGAGTATAATGGGAGAACTCAACAACTTCATTGGATTTTAAATCAGTCAAACTAAAGGTGGGACCTTAATTTATCAAAAAAATACATCAAAGGTCTAATATACAAATTCAATCTAGTTGATGTGAAAGCTAAGACAACACCAATGGCTATGCATTTCAAGCTGAGCAAAGATGAACAAGGGAAATCTTTTGATCTCAAGCTCTATAGAGGTATGATTGGTAGTCTGCTATATTTAACTACTAGTAGACCTGATATAGCTCTAATTGTTGAAATTTGTGCCAAGTATCAAGCCAATCCTAAAGGATCTTATTTAAAAGATATCAAGAGAATTTTTCATTATCTAAAAGGTACTAATGAGTGGGGACTTTGGTATCCAAAGGACTCTACACTTGATCTTTTTGGGTATTATGATGCAAATTTGGTAAGTTGTATAAATGATCATCAAAGCACAAGTGGACACTACTTCTTTCTAGAATAGAGTTTTGTCTCTTGGGCAACCAAGATGCAAGCCTCTACAATCCTTTCTATAGTAGAGGCAGGATATATTTCAGCTAGAAGTTATTATGCACAAATTCTATGAATGAAAGAAATACTCTAGGATCTAGGGATCTAATCAGAGTACACATGGTTTTTTTGCTGACTATAATAGTGCTATTAACATGATCCAAAATCCAATTCAACATTCTCATACAAAGAATATTGAAATTCAGCATCACCTCATAAGAAAACATACTATATTGGGACAAATGGTCAACTTGCTAATGCCTTCACCAAGCCTCTTGATTAACAAAGATTTACTTTTCTATGCAAAGACATTAGGGTAGGACCCTCTCCTATTAGGTAAGATGCATAATTTTTTCAATTAAAAGAAAAGAAAACAAAAAAAGGATCTCATATTTAAGCAGAGTTTCACAAGGAAAATTCTTTTTGATGATGCCCAAAAAGGGAGAGAAATATATGCTTATGCTTGTGCCTATATTTTATGCTTGTTATTATGCTATATGATTATTGTTAAGCTAACCCATTTTCTCAAGTTTTGGACATCACCACAAAAGGGATGATTGTTGACCTTTTAGTTGGTAAAATCTTAGAAAATGGAGAATTTTTTAATGTGCTTGTGAGATCTTGCAGGACTAAGAAATAAGTATGTTGAGATGAAGAAAAGAGCATGAGTTGATAATTTGGAGTGCTAAAGTATAACTATGAAAGAAAATTGTTGGAAGAAATCATAAGGATACAAGATGTCTAGAATTCCAAAGAAGATGTCTTGCAGTCTACTAAGACATCTCAATCTACAGCAAGATATCTCTATTGAGAAGCTCTGGTCTCAGGCAAGGCATCCTAGAAAAATAGCAAATGTCTTAAGAGAAGTTAAGATGTCTTAGGTAAGACCTCTCATGTAAGACGTCCCAATTCAAGCTAAGATGTCTTACTAAAAATGTCTCAATCTTTTGATATGTCCCACCTACAAGTTCAATAAACCCAGTAAGACATCTCAAGCTCATACACAACATTTCAACTAACCATTTATAGCCATAGTATGAACTCCAACGGTTATATGATATTCACAAGGCTATAAAAGAAGATAATACCTTTTTTAGAAAAGCAAGCACTATTCATGTAATCAAGTCATCATTGTATGCATCTTTTTTTGTACCTTAAATATTTATCATTTTTTTGGTTTTTTCTAGAGACTCAAAGTAAGAAATCTATAGTTCTGGTACATTCTCTCATTAATCTTTATTTTTGTCCAAGTTGTAAGCTCTAAGGGGTTGGATGTGCTTCTTGAGGGAAGGCATCATTGAGCTTGTACAAACCCTAAGGGGTTGGGTATATTTATGAGAAAAAACATCCCTAGCAAAGCTCATATCTTATAAAGGTTGTGGATATTCCTAAAACCACATTTTTTGAGAAACAAAGTCTAGAGATATTCAAGGATTCTACCCTCCAAATGTGGACATATCCAAGTTGGAAAACCATGTGCATCTATGTGCAAAATTGGGTCTAATTTGGTGGAACTTATTTAACCTCCCTTCTAAGTTCTCAATATTCAAAGTTCACCTATCATTGATTCTTTCACCAACACTTTAGTATTACCACCTATTATGTGGTCTTTCTCACCTCTTACATGATTTATTATATGTTCTTCCATTCCTAATTTTTCACCTCCACCTGTCACCTATTCTACCACCTATACTTTCATACTACCACCTGTAACCTAGTCTTACTCATCTTTTACATAACACGTTACATAACAATACATGATATGGTAATATCCAATTATTCTCATATACCTTGATTTGTAGAAAGAACATTATATTCCTTTTCAATATCCTTGGTAAACATAGCAAAAGGTCTAATATAAAGAAAGCATTAACTTGAGTTTCAAGATTATGGACATAGGAAAAAGAAAGGTTGGCATTTTGCATGAAAAGAATATGTAAGAATTATGTGTATAATAGTAAGGACATCTACATTGAAAAAATAGAAAAATTTCTCATGAAGTTACATCTAAATATTCAAAGCACAATTATGTAAGATAAATTGAATTTAAGTAGATTCCCATGCATCTAGGAAGCTTCTATTAGTTAAGAAGAAAATTATTTAAGAGAATTGGTTGAAAAATTAAATGTTTTTACAATATTTTTTGATCAATTTTAAAGAAAGTGAAAAATTCAATGGTATTTTTGGCATATTCTAATTCAAAGAAATATTCCTGTTAGGATTTAGGCTGAAAATTCTAAATCCCTAAGCATTGTTTCATATTTTTCTAGATCCATCATCTTAGAGAATAGATGAAAAACATTAATCATATGTGATACTTTGGGTAGTGACTAAGAGGTTCATAATGATAGATCATTTCCTATCCATCCATAATCCACTATAGTCCAAAATTTTTCCATTATTGAGTAAATTTTACCCTCACAATATTTGTAATGCTTGACAAATCTTATACTAGGAAATGTCACTAATGTTTAGGCTCTATCAACCAAAATCCCAAAAAACTTACATTCTTAGAAAAAGAACTTAAACATAAAAACTTATACATAATTACTATGCAAACAGCTCACAAATTTGGTATATAGCATAAAATTTTAACTCATTAAAAGCTTAAAAATATCCAAAAATTTTTGAATTCACATATGAAGCTGATATGACAAGAGGGTCACAAAATTATAAATAAACCCTTAGCAACTAGATTTCAAAGCATAAGTTGAATTTGAAGAAGGTAGAAGAAAAATAATAATAATAAATAAACTACGAGGACACAAATAGAAATCACATATGTTTAAAAATCTCCAAAAGTGTTTGATGACTGATGAGTGGAGAGATACCCCTACACTCAACCATACGAATACGAGCGTTCTCACGTGTGATCCGGTCGAACTCCGTAGACGGACTAGTTGTGGCACCTAGACAGTTATCCTTAGGTCACAGTTTGCTGTCTTCCCACCTAAACTAGTATTAGCTTTGTCACGTATGGTTTAGTCCAGAGTGAGGTGTATGATGTGTTCCTAATCTAACCGCTACTCCTGATGGCAATGAAAAGTAATCTTAAATAAGCTAAGCTAGGAGGAAAAGGGTAAAAGAGTCTAATCTAGCCTAAATGCGATGAGCATCCATTCCTTGATCAACCGTACATATCTTGGACCTCGTGCACAACTACCATTGGGATTACCAAGCGCAAATCCTAGGTACGCCACTAGGATACCAAGTAGTCACACTTAAATGCTCGTAATCAAGTCGTACTCATTACACGTTACTAGGAGTTTAAGGGTGAGAGAGATTAACTAGGAAAGTAGTAAATAACAATTAAATAAATAAATAAACAAAGTGAATGCTACAATGATGAAGTAATCTCAATTTTTATTGTCAGTCATGAGCGTGTCCAAGTATGTCACACTCGAATAAATAATGTCGTACAGTTACATTCACCACACTGTGAGCAGACACTGGAAAATAATCTATCTTTGGAGGGATCAAATTACCAGAGCTTCGCTACTCTTATTCTAGGATTATGAACAAGGGAGAACCACTTCTTATTTATAGACATTGTGGTGGACTGCGATATCGCGTACGTGATATTGCAGGGGAAGATGCAATATCACGGCCCATGCAATATCGCATCCCATCATACCCCCACGATGGAATAAAAACTCGTCCTCGAGTTACAGTCATTACACAGTGGATAGGTATGGGATTATTGATGGAAAAAGAAATGAAACAATGCCACAGTGTGGAAAGACACAACACAGATGGCAGAACTCATGAAACAATACTATGATTACAGAATGGTGGAACTCATGTAGTTCCTGGTGGCGGTGGCTCCTCCATTGGTGTCTTTCCCTTTTCTTGCACTCTAGGTCTTAGAATTTGATGGCGTCGAAGTATGGTCTAGAGTTTCTCCCCTTGTAAGGCCTTGAGTTCCTTGGCATGCACATAAGTTTGTGCTTGTGCCATAGAGGCATCCCAGTTAGCCTTCTCTTTTTCTTCCGCCATCCTTTTATTCTCTGTCAACAGTTTATTAAGTTGCTCATTTCTGAAAGTGTCCAGCTAGTTCTTAGCAACTTTTGGCCTTGTATTCAGAAGGTTTAATACTTCCAAAATGGCTTGAACAGAGAAGTCAATAGTCACACCACAAATGTTAACCATGGTGCCTTCTTCTTCTTCATTGTGCCAAAATTGGTACCTTTTCGCTAAGTACCAGGCACCGCTTTCAAAGAGGGTATCTCCTGCTTCTGCCTGCCCGGACCGTATGGTAGGAGGATCTTCTTGATGAACGCTGAATGATTGTTCCTCCTGTTCTACATGTTTTCTAGTAGGATCTTGTCTTCCACCTCTCTAAGATCGTTCGATCGCACCTTGAGTAGGACCTTCCTATTGTCCGTGTTTCGAGGCCATCTACAATCACACGGGACCAATTGTTAATAAGGTTGTTACCAAAGTTAGGTTATACCTTACTGCTTACCTTAATAGATTTACTTTATTTCCATGTGATGTTAATTATTGGAAGAACATGCCCCAAAAGATTATAATGTTGAGTCCTCTTTGCTTAGGTGGTTTCCCAATTTAATTTTTTGGTATAGCTACGGGGATGAAATTGTTTTTGACACATTTTATTCTTTATTTTATAACTAATTACCCTTAATAATGTCCTTTGGGTGATGAGGAATTTCAAAAAAATTATGCACTATTCAGCATGTGCCCCTCCCCCACGACTGAGCTGAACACTCTAGGTTCAAGTAGGTTCAAACGGAATGAAAATCGGAGTACCAGCAAGCGAGTTATGGATATGAAAGCAAGGGACGCATAATCACAAGTTGTAGAGAGAAATTTGAAAAAATTCCCTTGCGTGAACAGTTGCAAATAATGTTGATTAGCACAGGGGGGTCATGTCTATATATTTTCATCAAAGTTAGGGCACTTAGAGAATGTACCGAATTTTTAATATTTCTTTGAAATTAAATGATGTAAATTAGGACATTAGGCTATTAAGAAGGGATTCTCCTGTAATTAGATGGTTTTGAAGGCACGAATAATGATAAGTGAGTGTAATTGATCGATAAGGACCTTAGATGGTAGAGAAAAAGGCTATGTGATGATTCATAGGAACGTTGAATCAGAGGGATAGTAATAAGGGAAAGAATATCATGAACAATTCGCTGAGGGTAATAAATGGTGTGTGTGAGCTATGTCATAAGTGAAGATTACAAAANTCAGGACCAAGTCCATTCCTCTAATCAGTGACATTGCATTATTTCATCCCATGATGAGCAACTATGAGAGTACCATGACAACAAGGCATATGATCACTTGGTGTTTTGTTCAAGGGAGGAGTGATTTTTGTTTTATGGCACCTTCTTTCTTTTTTTTTCTTTTTTTTTTCTTCTTCCTTTTAACTTTACTGAATCTAGAGAAGCTGCCAACCTTCAGGCATGGGTGCATGTCTTTCCAGTGGGACCCCCTAGAACAACATTTGAATTTCGAGTGCCCTTTCGATTACTCTTACTCCCATTTTTCATTAGATCTACAAGGATCTTAGTACAACCACGTTACATGATAACACCCACAGATGTCACCAAAGGGAATCCACAAGTCCCCTTGATGTCACACCCTTATCATTCCCTCTTGGTCCATCCTTCTTCATTCTGGGTATAATGAACACAAAATTAATTTTAATTTTTTAAGAATTTGAAGAATATCACTGTACCCTCGAACAAAACCTGTTATTTATAGAGTGGATGAGTGGGTGTAATGGGCTCACTATTCCAAATAATTGATCACTCATGACTTAATAACATAGAGCACACCTCAACTAACAATCCACATGAGTTTTTTATTCATAGATGAGATTACTTACAAAAACGTAAAAAGACAAAAACAAAAAACACAAAAAGATGAAAAGATAAACAAAAAGTTGAAAAATAAAAAACTGGAAAACAAAAAGTTGTAAAATCAAAGAAAATGAAAAATATTTATTAATCTTGCTTGTTAGTAAAATGGTGGATATCCCCCATAACTAAATGGTTGAGTATGACAAGGATTAATAAATGAAGGTTGAGGATCCTTGCATGTTGGAAGTATTGGGGCCCAATCATACTTATCCCCTTGGGGTTCACACACTTGATTATAGTAAGCATAGTGGGGCACTTTATATGATGTAGTTCCTGGATAATGAGTTGACCCACTATGATATTTGTGATCGTTAGATGGTATGCAAGGATTGGGTTGATGCCTCCCATAGTTGTGTTCATTGGGCCATATGGTTGTTGGAGTGTTAGGTGGTGGCCCTGATGAAGTTACATGATGCGTTGGGTTCGAAGGTAAGAGTGCACCACAATGTGGAACTTGTGCTGAATTGGAGGATGCAGTGGCCTTGGAATTGTGTTGTCCCTTCTTACGACCGTGTTTAAAGAAAGGATGCTTTTGATGTTGAGGAGGCTTTTCACTGCTGTTAATAGTAGTAGCACAAGTGTCATTCATAGGTTGTTGCGGTGGTGCAGGCACCTTAGGAACAGTTCGTGGCACTATGGAAGGAGGGAAAGGATAAGAATGTTGAAAGTTAGAAGGAGTATAAGGTGCACAAGGTGGTGGGTGTGTTGGAGGCATGGTTTGATAGTATTGTGGAGAATAGTACTTTGGTGAGATAAAGTGCGTTAGCCCAGCTCGAGATACAGGGTGTTGAACTTGATAAGTGTTTGGATTCAGATAATACGAAGGGTGTCTCCAGTCTAAGGGTGGTCTCCCCCATGACTGGGATTGTTGCCATTGTGAACGAACACAGTATCTCTGTACAAACTCTAGATGTAGCGTGTTTCCCCAATGCTCATGTAAATATAACAATATTGGGCATTGGCCCTTGGGGTGATCGTACAGACATATGTTGCATTCATATGTATGATTAGCAGTTGAGCACTTATTCCCTTCATTCTTTTTTTTCCAATGTCTACTATTTCATCCTACTTCTTGGGTTGTTAAAACTCTATCTCCAATGATATTAACACATTCTCCACACTTTTGATACATCCATTCCAACATCTTATTGATGTTTGCCTCAGCTTCTTCTAATGTTTGTTGTATTGGCAAAGATGATGTTTTCACCTTGAGATTAGTTGATTTCTCCTTTTTATGATTTGGTCCTGTTGATGTTTTTCAACACTCTCCCATCTAGCCAAATCTCTTTCTTCTTTTGCTACCCACTTAATAAGCTCTTGAATTTGATGGGTTCATAGTTTGTATAATTGACCTTGGGCATATATTCCTAAGGTCTCTCTTGTTTCATTACGCAGCCCATCAATGATATGGTACATTAGCCTTTCCTCGGAAAACCCATGGCCTGGACAGTTGTTTAACAATGCATAATATCTTTCTAAGGCCATGTCCAAGGGTTCATGTTGTGCTTGTTTCCATCCTTGGATTTTTTTCCTCAAGGCAGACACTCTTGTGTAAGTTTGATATTTTTCATTAAAGACTTCTACCATTGTTGACCAGCGTCGTATTGAATTTGGTTTTAATGATCGATACCATACTTTTACTTGGTCAACGAGTGTCATGGGAAAGAGCTTAATATTTTGCCACCCATTATCAATGTTATTCCATGTGTAGGCATCGTAGAAGGCTTGTAAATGTTGATATGGATCTAAGTCATAGCCTCCTAAAAATTTAAGAAAGTTATTTAAATCGAGCCTAGGTAGATGGCTCTCTTTATGATTCCTACGGGAGATTCGAACGGCCTCTTGCATTTGCGTTAAGCTTGTAGTGGTCAGTGGAGGTTCATCATCATCGGGTAAGTTATGCTTTCATGTGTTGGGATGACGTTGCTTTTGTTCATGATTATAGGAAACTCCCACTTCAGGTTGTATACTCCAATCTTCATCGTCATATAGTTCGTTGGTTCTCCAATGAACTTCCTCACTAAGTGTGGCGTTATCGTGTTCTTGTAGCAGAGGCATTGTTGTGTGTGAATTTATGTGACTTTTTATAATTACTTCTTTCTAAGAGATATATCGTTAAGTCCTATACAATAACCTTGTATGATATAACTAATCTAGATAACTAGCACCGTCCCTGACAATGGCGTCAATGATGAGTGGCGAGATACCCCTACACTTAACCATACGAATACGAGCGCTCTCATACGCGATCTGGTCGAACTCCACAGATGAACTAGTTGTGGCACCTAGACAGTTATCCTTAGGTTGCAGTTCGCTGTCTTCCCACCTGGACTAGTATTAGCTTTGTCACGTATGGTTTAGTCCAGAGTGAGGTGTATGATGTGTTCCTAATCTAACCACTACTCCTAATGGCAATGAAAAGTAATCTTAACTAAGCTAAGCTAGGAGGAAAAGGGTAAAAGAGTCTAATCTAGCCTAAATGTGATAAGCATCTGTTCCTTGATCAACCATACACATCTTGGACCTTGTGCACAACTACCACTGGGATTACCAAGCACAAATCCTAGGTATGCCACTAGGATACCAAGTAGTCACACTTAAATGCTCGTAACCAAGTCGTACTCATTCCGCGTTACTAGGAGTTTAAGGGTGAGAGAGATTAACTAGGAAAGTAGTAAATAAAAATTAATTAAATAAATAAGCAAAGTGAATGCTACAATGATGAAGTAATCTCGATCTTTATTGCCGGTCATGTGTGTGTCCAAGTACATCACACTTGAATAAGGAATGCCGTACAATTACATTCACCACACTGCGGGCAAACACTGGAAAATAATCTATCTCTAGAGGGATCAAACTTCCAGAGCTTCGCTACTCTTATTCTAGGATTAAGAACAAGGAAGAGCCACTTCTTATTTATAGACATTGTGACGAACTGCGATATCGCTTATGCGATATCGCAGGGGATGCGATATCGCGGCCCATGCGATATCACGTCCCAGGAATGACTAACCAAAAACTAGAAGACTAATATTTGAAAAAATAAACAAACATGCAGAGCTTGAACCCAAAATGAATAAGCACAATAATAATATAAGAAAAAATCACATAGTAGTAGCAAACATAGGCAACATAGTTGCTGTTAGCTAAAAATAGTGAGGAATCACATCACTAGATGATGAGCGGCTAGGTAACCCTACGCTCAACCATACGAATACAAGCATTCATGCACGATCCGGTCGAACTCCGCAGACAGGTTAGTTATGGTATCTAGATAGTTACACGTTGATCACAGTTCGCTACCTTCCCACATGGACTAGTATTTGCTTTGTCACGTATGGTTTAGTCCATAGTGAGGCGTATGATGTGATCCTAAATTAGTGCTACTCCTAGAGACAATGGAAAATAATCTTGATTAAACTAATGAGTAATAGGAAATGAAGTCTAAGCTAACCTAAGTGCGATGAGCATCCGTTCCTTAATCATCCATACACATCTTGGACCTCGTGCACGACTACTACTGGGGTTACCAAGCGTAGATCCTAGGTACACTGCTGGGTTACCAAGTAGTCACACTTAAATGCTTGTGATTAAGTCGTACTCATTCTGTATTTACCAACAGGAATAGTAAATGATGATAAAGAAATATTAACTAAGAAAATAATAAATAACAATAAAAATTAACAATAATAATTAAACAATTAAAACTAAGTGAATGCTGCAATGATGAAGTAATCTCGATCTTTATTTCTAGTCATGTACACGTCCAAGTATGTCACACTCGAATAAAGGTGTCATACAATTACAAGCATCACACTGCGGGCATGCATTGAGAAAATAATCTAACTCCTACAAAAAAAAACTGCAAGAATCTAGCTACAATTGACAAAAAGATGCCTAAATGATGCAGAAGGCCCTCTTATTTATAGGCTGGGATAGGTGGCTGCGTAAATGGGGCCACGTCAATGCAGGAAGGCTACTTCGACGGGCCCTCGTCAATGTGGCCAAGTCAACGCATTGACTGAATGACACTTCATCATACCCCCATGACTGAGTAAAAACTCATCCTCGAGTCAAAGAAAGTAAGGAACAAGCTCAATTGAATACATAGTGGATAGGTATGGGATTATGGACTGACTAGAAATTTATTCATATCACAGTGGAGAATTAAACAAAATTTGGACATAGACACAAAAGACAAAACTTGTGGAACTCATGGGGGTCCCGGTACTGGTGGCTCCTCCATGGGTGCCTTCCCTTTGTCCTGTGCATCAGGCTTCTGAGATTGATACCATTGAAGAAGCACCTAACGTTTCTCCTCTTCCATTTGAGGATTACGAGCCATCCATGCTAATGTTCCAATGTTTGATGGAGTCAGCACTTTTCATGGACACGGTAGCTACAGGAACACTTGATTGGCATTGACATGTCATGCTGCAAATAGCCATCGTTCCTCTTTATAGGCTCAAGCCCTGACCTGTCCTCCCTTTTCTTGGATAGATTATGTAGTAACAGGTGTTTCATGATGGATGCTGAATGATGGCCTTCTGCTTTGCATGTTCTGCATGAGGTCCTTAAACTTTGTCTCCCCCAGGTCGTTCAGTTGCACCTTGAGAAGGTCCTTCGTGTCATCATCTTTTAGGGGCCATCTATAATCACACAAGGATCAATCGTTAGTAAGGTTATTGAAAACGTTCAATGATTTTATATCTTACTCATTTCCTTTAATAAATATTGCATTCTTTACTTAGTGTGATTTTAGAGTTAGAAATTTTTTCAAGAAAGTTACCCTAAAAGTTTAATGTCGGACCTGGTTTTGAGAAACGTTTGATAAAATAATGACAAATGAAAGAATATATTTGGCAATGAAATACTCAAAGGGTATAAGATGATGTGGTGGTGTGCAACAATGTACAAATTACAAAAGTCACGCAAGTGTATCCTCCCCAAAGCAGGTTCCAACCTATATGCCCTTGTGTAACCACACCTTAAGATGTTTGTAGGCGCTAGAAGGGTTAAATGTAATCTATACCGATGCAACAAAACACACACATGTTGATACCACCATGATGAGGTATGAATTCAATGCTATACAAGACACAAGTCACAAATACATGAACAACAAGATGGAATGAATTGGAGAAGAGATTGTAGAGATTGGGACGTGAGGTAATTGACTCAGGGCATAATGAATCCTGTGTGTAAAGCATGATTAACATGTCATCAACCCATCATTCCAAGATCAGGACCAAGTCCATTCCTCTAATTAGTGACATTGCATTGTTTCATCCCATGATGAGCAACTATGAGAGTGCCATAACAACAAGGCATATGATCACTTGGCGTTTTATTCAAGGGAGGAGTGCTTTTTGTTTTGTGGCACTTCCTTTTTCTTTTTCTTTTCTATCTTTCTCTTTTTTTGAATACTGAATCCAAAGAAGCTACCAACCATTAGGCATGGGTGCATGTCTTTCCAGTGCGACCCCCTAGAATAGCATTGGATTTTTGAGTGCCCTTGTGATTACTCTTACTCCCATTTTTTGTTAGATCTACAAGGATCTTAGTACAACCATGTTGCATGACAACTCCCACAGACATCACCAAAGAAAATCCACAAGTCCCCTTGATGTCACACCCTAATCATTCCCTCTTGGTCCATCCTTCTTAATTCTAGGTACAATGAACACAAAATTAATTTTAAGTTCTAAGAATTTCAAGAATATCACTGTACCCTCGAACAAACCCTCTTATTTGTAGAATGGATGAGTGTGTACAATGGGCTCACTGTCCACATAATTGATCACCCGAGACTTAATAACATAGAACACAACTCAACCAACAATCCACATGAGTTTTCTATTCGTAGATGAGATTACTCATAAAAAGATAAAAAGACAAAAAGATAAAACAATAAATTAAAAGGTGAAAAATTGGAAAACAAAAAGTTGAAAAATTAAAGAAACAGAAAACATTTATTAATTCTATGTTGTTAGAATGGAGGATACCCCCATAACTAAATGGTTGAGCATGGCTAGAATTAATAAATGGAAGGTTGGGATCCTTGCATGTTGGAAATATTGGGACCCAGTCATACTTACCCCATTGGGGTTCACACACTTTATTAGAGTTGACATAGTGGGGCAAGTTATAAGATGTGGTTAATTTCTAAGGATTTGACCCACTATGATACTTATGACCGTAAGATGGTATGCAAGGATCAACATGTCTCCCCATGTGGCAATATTCATAAGGCCCCATGGTGGTTGGAGTGTTGATTGGTGGCCCAAATAGAATAACATGAGGCATTGGGTTTGAAGAGGAAGATACACCACAGTGTTGGATTTGTGCTGAGTTGGCGGATGCAGTGGTTTCTGAACTGTGGTGTCCCTTTCGACAATCACGTCTAAAGAAGGGATGCCTTTGATGTTGTGAAGGACCTCCACTGCTATTGACAGTAGGTTGGAGCTGTGGTGCAAAATCTTCTGGCATATCTGGCAGTGATGTAGAAGGGGATGAAGTATGAGAATGTTGAGGTCGAGGAGAAGTGTGAGGCACATCAAGTGGTGATCTTGTTGGAGAGGACATGGGTGGATAGTACTCGGGAGAATGATAACGATGAGGTGAGGTAGAGGATGCTGATCATGTTGGAGAAATAGGGTGTTGAACATAATAAGCATTTGGTGTTGGGACATATGAAGGGTATGGTCCAATTCGCGATGGCCTCCCACACGATTGAGGTTTTTGCCACTGTGGTTGGACACAATATTTTTGTACAAACTCTAGATGTAACATTCCTCCCCAATGCTCATGTAAATGTGACAAGATTGGACATTGACCTTTGGGGTGATCATACAAGCAAATATTACATTGATACGTATGATTGGCAGTTGAGTTCTTATCCTTATTATTTTCTACCCTTTGTTTTGATTTTCATGTGGTGTCCTGTCCTGTTTCTCGATTTGGCATAGCTATATCTCTACTATTATTAGCATATTCTCCACATCTTTCATGTACCCAATCCATCTTCTTATTAATCTTTGCCTCAATTTCATCTAGTGATTATAGGATTGGCAAAGATGATTCCACCTCCTTGAAGTGAGTTGATTTCTCCTATTCATGATCATGGACCCTTGTTAAGTTAAGATTTTGGTCCTGTTGAGAACTTTCAACATTCTCCCATTTGGCTATTTCTCCTTCTTCTTTTGCTATCTGCTTAATAAGCTCTTGGAGTTGATGGGTTTGTAGCTCATATAGTTGACCTTGGGTGCCCATCCCTAGGGTCTCCTTCGTTTCATTACAAAGCCCATCAATGATATGGTACATTAGCCTTTCCTTGGAGAACCCATGGCCTGGGCA
>MNCI01006322.1:131149-154999 GCA_015680685.1 Gnetum montanum
ACGCAATATCGCAGGGGAGGATGCGATATCGTGTACGCAATATCGCATCCCATCAATGATACATCACCTTTTCTTTCTTGCTTGCTTTTTTACCTTCACCTATTATTTGTCTTTTCACTTATTCTTTCTTAGCACTGCCTATCTCCTTGCCTTTCTTACCTCTTACATGATACTTATAGTATGTAAGTGTTTTGTTTTCTAACAACTTATAGGATCTAAAATCACTGTCACCTATTACATGTCCTTTCACCCTTACTTTCTCACCACCACTTGTCATCCTACTTTCTTACCTCTACCTATCATCTATCCTTTTACCTCTACTTTGTCACCACCACCTGTCATTTGGACTTTCTCACCTCTTATATGATACTTGTCATGTGTAGGTGTTTTGTTTTATAATTGCATCTAGGATCTAAGGTAATCTTTATCTGTCACTTATTCTTTCACCTGGGCTTTCTCACCCTCACCTACCACATAGCCTTTCTCATTTTCTATATAATACATCACATGTCCTTTTACCCCTGCTTTCTCACCTTTGCCTATCACTTGTCCTTTCACCTGTGCTTTCTCATCACCACCTATCACCTAGCCTTTCTCACCTCTTACATGACACTTATTAGGAGTAAGCATTTTGTTTTTTAATAGCATCAAGGATCTAGCATTACCTTCACTTGTTACTTATCCTTTCACTTGTTCTTTCTAACTACCAATTATTCCCTAGTCTTTCTCACCTCTTATATGAAATGTCATCTATCATTTTATTCTTGCTTTCTCACCTTCACTTATCATCTATTCTTTTAGTTGCACTTTTTCACTGCCACATGCTACCTAGTCTTTTTCACCTCTTATATGACATGTCACCTATCCTTTTGTCTCTTACTTTCTCCCCCCCATATGTCGCCTATCCTTTTGTCCTTGCTTAAACCATCTCTAGTAGTTCTAGATTCAACATTCAACATTATCAACCACATTATTTTCAATCTTCATTTTCAATGTCTGTTAAAAATGATACTTCACATCATTTATGATGTCACTGTGGATGTTTCTCTAAGTTCTTAGTTTCGAAGCCCTACATCATCTCCTATGTTGATTCTAGCTTCAACTTTTTCAGCAGTCTATTGTCGACATACAATATCATTTTACTCTTTAACATCTTGTGTCAAATTTACCTTTTGATATATTATGTCACTTCTCATGTCAAATGTGCTTTTAATGTCTACTATATCTATGCACATTATTTCTCCTATTCAAAACCTTTTAAAAGATTTTGTGGATCCCAATGCATTATTTCTTCATAATCTATAAGACATTTATGGCTTATAAATAAGAAGATACTCCTAAATAGAAAGGGGTTGATTGTTGATTGATTGAGAATCAGTTGGTTAAAAACTAGTTGAATACTAATTAAACACCAATAAGCCATCATCTTCTCAATCTTTGAACCAAGAAAAATCTCTTTGTAATAGTAGTTCTTCCTATGATTACTTCCTTATACATTAGAATCTCTATGCACTTTTTAGCCCTTAAGAATTTTCTGATTCCCCTTTATCCATCCTACTAATACATTTGTATCCCCTTTTTGTTGTCCTTCAGGTACATAGAGAATGTTATTGGATCTGGATCAACACATAAATTTGATTTAATTCATTTACTTCACACATTTCCAATTTCCATTTGCAATAGTTATTATCTATTTGAGATCTGCATCAAGAGCACACATTAGAGAAAAATGGGGTAACACAGCTTCTTGTTTGTCATTCTTGATTCTTTAATTTCATCTTGAAGGATCATTCTACATTTTCTTAGGTTTCTTCCTGGTTATTCTATTTTCCTTAAATTATAGTTTTCCTTTCTCTGTTTGTATTGATGTTATAACAAATTTGTTTCACAATCCTCCTAATTTAGGGACATGATTTATTTCTTTGGCTTATCAAGTCTATTCTATTCCATTCCATGGATTTTCTTTTTCTAGCTACATACGCTCTGTTTCTTGATAGATCTCATCTCACATGACACTCTTCGCATTGCATCACACATATACTGTTTTTATTCCATCACATTTATTTCACTTTTATCAGCTATTCCATGTACTTTTTTTCACGTACTATTCGCTCATATTTGGTAAAAACACTACCTCATATTATTGGAATTTTTTGACAATCTGCAAGTCCCATTTCGATTTGGAGATTTATTTCTTTGGACCATTTGGTGACCATAGGATGCTTAGCTCATTTCTTGTAGGGTTGTCTTGAATCTTGAATTTATGACAATCTTGACCACAACTTCTAAGGGATATGCATATAATAGCAAGAACACTAACATCAAATATATATATATATATATATATGTTGAGCATGCATATGACTAGACCTTACTAGCCAACAGGCCTAAGCTAAATAGTATGCCATCATGAAACTAGCCATGAGTATGATAAGGGTAAACGTACACCTCAACTAATATTACCATTATAAAAGAAGGATGTTGAATATCAATTTAAGAGGTTTCAATATCATTGATCTACTTTCGACCTCCTACTCTACATATTAAGGATCCCATGCATTAAAGACTGTGTTTAGCTTTGGCAGAACCTCTTGAAAGCAATGGAACGAATCCTAGAGTAAGATGGAACTCAAGGCATAGGACCTCTAATACATTGAAATAAGAAGAACCAAAGGACACTAGAAGGAAAGCAAGTTAACATAACTCTCCTAGCCCATCATCCTCTTCATCGCACTCACTAATAAGCTTTGATAAAGATGAACATAGACATGTAAACAAAGCTTCAACAAGGGATCAAGGTAGACAACTTGATAGGAATGGAATTAGAGATCAAGATAGACATCATGGAAGAGATAGAAATAGTGATAAAGATGAAGATCAAGATAAAGAATGAGAAATAAGGTGTATAAGAAGGCATGGTGAAGATCATCATAAGGGTCATCACTACAATAAAGATTATGACGAATTCTCTAACACCCTGATGTTTAGAACTTATATCATTTGCTTTATTATGTTTATAATATTAGATTTTATGATCTAATGTTATATTGGACGTTGTGAATGTATAATTATACTCCTTTTATGTTATTGAGACTTGAACTAGAGACCTCTTAATTGTTATATATCTTAAGTTTTGAGATCTTTACTTTGCTTACTTGTGATACTTTGGTATCTTTATATATTTTTAGTTGATCTTATTTTGTAATTATCATTGCTAATTATTATTTCTCTTAAGATTAGATAGGTTGGAAGGATGATGGTGGCCATGGTTGATGCTTTGTTAATGTTTAAATTTATATTTTATTTTGTTTTAAGATTTTAGAATAAAGGATATCGTTATGAGACATGTTAAATAAATATTTAGGGTTTATTCTAGTTATTTTCTTATTTTATCTTGGAACCCATTATTAGACATGTGACTCATTATAGTACTATCTTGGTGATTTTGACCTATTGGTTGACCATGAGACCCTCTTATGGATACATGTTATCTTATTTTTATAAAATAATTATTAATTCTTATTTTTTGAAATTACCCATATCCTATCCTATCTTTTATGCCTTTAAATATTTAGCAACATTAGCTCTCTTAGCAATCTTTAGCTTTCTCCCCTTTTCATCTTGTTTCTTGTAGGTAGGCAACGCAAATTTTTTTCTTTTCATGCCATCAATAATTTTAGAGGTCTTTTTATTAAGTGTCAATGCTCCAAGATGCCATTCGAAATTTCTATGGCTAGATTTGCTTCCTTACCCATACTTGTCCCTGATGTGGAAACCCTGGTCTCCTTTTTACATCTAAGCAATGATATTATGTGTCATTTCTAGAGGATACCTTAGCAAGCCTTTGCCCATTTTCCATAGCAACTAGGCCCCTTGACTACAAAGCATTGTATCTAGGGAATGCCCTAGCATCTACAAAATGTGGAAAAAAAAACATTGATGAGATCTAGCAAAGTTTTATAGCTAGCTACCCTACCGCTAACCCTTCTCCTTTTGTATCTAGGGTTAGAACCAAAATTGACGGAGTTAATAATGGTTTCAATGAAAGTCAACTTATGATCTCCCACTCACTAAATGTGTGCTCTAACCGACTAACCCGTTGTAAGTCATCAAAAATTCTTCTTGGAATTGAATTCCAATTTTCTCGTTGTTTCTTTTAGACATGAATATTATCATCGGTGGAATTAAAAATTCTTGCTTCATTACCTCGGGTACCCTCCCAATAGAAACTTAGTAGACATACTTTTGTAGGAAATTAGATACCTTTATTGAAAAAGAGAGCCTCCACGCACATTCCTTATCTATTTAGCTCGAAAAGAGACGCAGACCGCATGGCAATGGGAAATCCTTTTTGGATAACTACAATAACTTTCGCTTTGGAGAAACAGCTCTGCAGCCCAGAAGAAAAAAAGCTATATTACATTGAAGCTTCATGTTCACGTCTTGAAGAAGGATAAACAAGAGAACTAATAAACTTTGAAAGCAAAGTAATATTATGGTACTGGTTTGGTTTTCGGAAGGGGCAGAGAGGAATTATGTAAAGGGCACACAGTTAGAGCAAAAGTGACCTTATGATACAGACAACTAGTCCCTCCAACCACACCAAAAGGAAGCTTCTTTTTGCAGAGCTGACATTATATTCCATTTCTGGCCCAAAAAAGAAGTTGACCTCTTCCCCACCACCGTATGTCACTGATTTCAGAAATTGGGAACTTACTTCTGAGAGGTAAAATATACCCATTACCCACTACTCTAGTACGTAAAAGCAATATGCCTGCACAGAAATTCTTTTAGTTTACGACTCCTACTATGATTGATATCTATCTCTGCAACCATTGTTGTGGAAATTGAAAAAAACCTACCAGATTTCAGCAGGGCAATGCTGGTGAAAATGAAATTGGAATTTGACAAATTGGACTGTGGGGGGTCGATGATGATGAGCGAGACGTCCCATCGAAAGGACAAACGAGATGAAAATGGCTCTCACATCCATGCTGCCATTTCCATGGTTGATTCTCATGCCCAAAGCTCAAACTCTCTCTCTCTCTCTTTTTCTCTGTTTCTCTCTCTCTTTCCGGTTGCTTCTTCTTCCCCGGTTGTCAGATGGTGTCTTTTCTCGTCTCTCTTTCTCTCTCTCATTGCAATACCCACTTCCCAATCACATGATTCTTCTGCCTGCACCGTGACATACCAGCAGCAGCGTTATTATAGTTTCTTCTTCCCTGAAATCCACATGAATTTGAAATTGGGATGTGGAATTAACAAAAGAAGACGAAGAACAGCAGCAGTAACAGCATAAAATGGAAGGAGAGAGCAGTAACAAGTATGTGAGATATACCAGAGAGCAGGTTGAGGCTCTTGAGAGGCTGTATGAGCAGTGCCCAAAACCCTCTTCTTTAAGGAGGCAGCAGCTCATCAGAGAGTGCCCTGTGCTCTTCAATGTTGACCCAAAACAAATCAAAGTGTGGTTCCAGAACAGGAGGTACTTTTTTGGCTTCCCAATTTCTCACCATTTTTCTGTTTGTTGAACGTCAGCAGCACATCATCATGGGCACTTCTTCTGTTCATGTTAGGATGTAGACCCTAGCAAGCCCAGTTGATGCCATTATGGCATTCTGGTTTTCTGTTGCAGATGCAGAGACAAGCAGAGGAAGGAGTCATCCAGGCTCAAATGCATCAACAGGAAATTGAGTGCCATGAATAGGCTGCTTCTGGAGGAAAATGATCGGCTGCAGAAGCAGGTCAGAAAGCTGGTTTACGACAACAGGAATCTGAGGCAGAATTTGCAGAATGTAAGTTGGTTCGGCTGTTTTTTTCTCAGTGTCCATTCAAAATAGACTATGCAGAAGAAATTTGTGTCTCGCACGGAAGCTGTAGTACATTTCATGCCTTAAAATGGAGAAACTACCAAAACTAGGGACTAGGGAGTGCTTAGGTTTCAATGTATGGTTCTCTTTCTAGATCACAATTCGTAATGCCCTGTTATAGTTTTGTCATGGAGCCCAAATAGGAACGTTTAGTTGTGCTGGTAGATGTTAAAACTAAATTGGAATGCAACGAAAGGTACAGCTCATGGGCTAAAGAATTTTCAACAGAAGTGTTTGGATAAATCTGGCCCAAGGTTTGGTAATTTCTTTAGTTCTGTGTTGGCTTACAAATGATGATTTTCTGTGTCAATCTCTATCGGACACTGGCCGTTTGACCGAGATATAGTAGATTTTAGTCAGTCATATTGACTGAAGAAATAGAGGATCCCTTTTTATTCGGTGAACCAGAAATTAAACCTTGTTCATGCTCATCGCATCACAGGCTGTTACATACCAGAAATTTGAGGTCATATTTGATCTACGGCCATACGTTTGACCAGTTCATACCAACCTAAATTTATGTACCACAACAGACCGAGCAGTTGACTCGAACCTGAACGTTTATTGTTAGCACAAATAGAATTCAAAAGTGTTGTCTAGCAGTAATACATACCCCTTAGCAGCAGGTGAGATCTTGAAAGGCTTGGAACATGGATATGTTTTAATTCTTGTTATTGAATGGAATTACCTGCCAAGAGTCTTAAAAATTTGTTAGTAGGAACCAAAAATTAGGAATGTAGGAATCAGGCACTTTCTTTCCATAATACCAATGGAATAATTTGGTTTTTTTGAGGATTATTTAAATGCATCTGGCTTAAAAGAAGAGATCCTTGTTTGATGGTTACATGGATTCCGTTAGACGGTAGAGTTGGTGCCGAAGGTTTCTAACATTCAAAACTTATTTTTTCAGGAGAGAAACAACAAGAAACTGCATTTAGGTAGAATTATAGGATACACCCATCTGCTCCTTCATAGGCAGTGTTCAGGGATATACCTCTTGATTACCAGGGCGCTCTTTACATATCGCCGATTCTCTTCTTGTACTTGTTAATATAACATGTGTATGGATGCTACAGAATGCTAATCAGGATTATAATTGGTCTGAGTAAATTATTTCAACCTCTCAATATGATCTTACAGTGGACCTACTAACAGAATGTTGTGAATAATAGTTCATTGATAAGCAGTCCTGACCATCACAAATTTAAATGGCAATGGATGAAACATGTGTACCAACCCACCGGAATGTTGATATATCCCTTACAAAACACAACTACTCTAGGTTTGAGTGAAGTTCTACTGAACTCAAGTGTAGATAAAACAACTATGGAAAAACTGTCCTGATTAAAATTACCATATATTTGTTTTAGCTGTTATATTGTAAAATCAAATAACACAACACATACAACTGGAGTCTAGGTAGTGCATTTCTACCTGTCAATACGTTAATCCACCTTTGTAACAATCAAATAACATAATAGAATGAAAGATCATCTGTTTGATTATTTGCTTCAAGAAATTACATTTATTGATGTGCAAGCATGAATCTTTTCATTTGGCTTATGTTTCTGTCTACTTTTTCCTTTTCATATTTCTTCCATAATTTCATATCAGCAAGATACAGACTCTACGAATTAAATTAACAACTAGATTATAAAATTATGCTGTTCATATTTTTAAATCGAACTGGAATTTTTTAAAAAATTATGTCCAAGGCCTGATGGATCTTTCAGACCAGTTCAGATAGGATTTACGCTTACAATTTGGGAAATATTTTGTTATCTGCCTGCCTTAATGCCAAGCTCAAATCCTAATTGCTCAAAGTTGGATATATAATGCCAACTTTAATACAAGACTTGTGGATGGCTGTAACTAACTTAAATACAAGCAAGATCTAGAGCCAAAAATGTCTTTATGATTGGTGTTTAGAACATCATTGACATGCACATTATAGGAAATTTTATGTTAGAGAGCACTTCCAGGCAAAAAACCTCTCCAAAATTCCTACCCTACACCCACAGAAGCGAGGTATTACTGATGTGCGTGGTTCACATTCATGGAAATATATCCTTCATAATTGATATGAGCATTATAAGCACTAAGTACACGTGCTAAAATATGATTGTGCATTCAATGATCCTAATGTTCATTTGATATCATGCTATGAGATTATACAAAGTTTCCCTGTATTCAGAAGATGCTCCTAGGAATCAAATCTATACCTGTGAATATAGGCAATGTGCATATTTAATTTTTCCATTTTTTACTTATCTTGGGTTTTCACTTTCTGTGGTCGCATCCCATTAGCAATCAAGTAGTGTATGCCTGGATGACTGATGTCTAGTGACAATCACAATGAATCCATCCATGTGGTCTTTGCAAATCTAGGACTCCATTATTTGCATTTGTGGAAAGATATACACTAAGACAATTTCATGAATATTTGGGGTAGAGGAAGACAAAACAAATGCTTGCTAAATTCTAAAGGGGTTGGACATTAAAGCAAACAAGAGAAGGCATCTGCACAATAGACCACTGATTTTCCAAGCCATGTCACAGTTCCATGCATGTGATGTTACAGTTTGCGTAAACTTGTTTTATATCTTCCATTGCTTGTCATACACTTTTTTTAAATGTATATTTTGTACAAAAACATCATCATCATGATTGCCAATATCATATAAGTTCCAATGACTGAGTATGGTAAGCATGTAATTTAATGATCTTTTTTTATTGCTGGCGGCTACCCAATGGTTCTATGATTAATCCTGCAACAGTAAAATCAATGCTCATCAACATATTTTGTACAACAGTGCAGGAAAATAAACATCATCCTATAGCGAGTCATTACTTTTCTATTGCTATTCATTCAACATGTTCTTGGTTAATTGACTTCTCTACCCTGACAATGATTCAAACATTTTCCTTTCATATCAGAATTTCTAGTTACAGCAGTGTTTTCCGTAATGGAAACTCTCATATATAACTTTTGTCTTGAATCAGACATTAGATTCTTAGGAATGCTTAAACTTCTAGTTCATAATAATATTGTTACGGACTGAAGGTTCAAGCTGCAACAGCTACTTCAATCAACTTTATTAACTGTGATTTCTCAAATGAGTAAGATTCCAATATTGTATTTTCATGTTAAAGACTGCATATTTGTTGGACGAATGAATATTTTTTTACCCCCCATTTAATTTAACTGACAGCTTATACATACGTTTTCTGCAGAAATACTGTATAGTTGGAAATACAAATAGTGAATGCATAGTTACCATTGGCCAACATGAGAATCAAGTTTCACCAACACATCTTCAAAAGGAGGGGAATGCTGCTGGGTATGTAGATATTTCTATCATTAGAACAAGTAATAAATGTTCATGTATCAGTTGAAGGCTCATTAGTCTTTCCTATGCAGGCTTCTCTCCATTGCGAATGATGTCTTAAAAGAATTCCTTGAAAAGGCCACAGGAACTGCCATTGAATGGATTCAAATGCCTGGGATGAAGGTAGGTTTAGTTAAGTTTCTTTCAAATGGCTCATTCTGCTCATACTTATGTGCACATCAAAATTTAACAGCCTGGTCCGGAGTCGAATGGAATAGTTGGTATTTCACATGGTTGTGCGGGAGTAGCTGCACGGGCATGTGGTCTTATTAATATGGAACCATCAAAGGTATTAGATCATCTTTGTTGCTTGGCAAAATTATTCTAATTAGGATCATGCCACTTAACCTTTAATCTGATGTCAGATATTATATATATTATATACACAATATGTATCATTAATTGAAAAAGAACTCATGTAATCGACCCCATTTTGTTAGGACAAGGCTAGGATGATGATGACTATATATGATTAATTCTGTTTGAATCATTTTGCAGGCCACTGAAATACTTAAGAATCGTCAATCATGGCTATGCACTTGTCGCAGCTTAGAAGTTTTATCATCATTTACAACATCAAATGGAGGAACAATTGAACTTTTGTACATTCAGGTAATTTTTTATATTATTTTTACTGTTGAGTGTTTGAAGCCCTTCTTACTAATTCAAAATTGTTGCAGCTATATGCTTCAACTACATTAGCCTCTGCACGAGACCTGTGGACATTAAGATATACAACTGACTTGGACGACGGCAGTATTGTGGTAAATTGATATTTTCCTTGAATAGCCCAAAAAACAGATGTTTGCTTTGGCTAGCATAGAAATGTGATCGTCTACCTGCCCTTTTAGCTTTGCAAAAGTTAGAAACTGAAAAAGAGCTATTTCTCATGGTTTGTTGCTCCTATGAACTGGCAGTGATTTACATACCTAATTTTATCTTGAAGGTTTGTGAGAGGTCTTTAACAGGTAGCCATGGCGGTCTTAACATGCCTCCTGTACCAGAGTTTGTAAGAGCCGAAATGTTTTCAAGTGGTTATCTCATTCGACCTTGTGAAGGTGGTAGTTCAATTGTGCACATTGTAGATCATCTAAATTTGGAGGTAACGTGAGACCTAATTGCAGCTTTCATCATGATCGATTGCCAGTCCTTTTATTGCTAGTTTTGCAAATTGCCAATTTACAGCAATTTTTTTATAATTGATATTTTTTTCTTACTTTTTCGAAAAAAATGCTGAATCATTATTACACAGCCATGTACTGTCCCTGAGGTGTTACGTCCAATTTATGAATCATCAATAATACTTGCAGAGACTATGACGGTGCCGGTAAAATTGACATCATTGAGTCTTTTTATGGATGCACTTGTATTTCATTATTACTTATAAACATTTTATTCTTACCAAGAAAGTGGCCTTAAGCAGGCATTGAACAGCCTCTGCATAGCAGCACAGGAGCTTACAGCTGAAACCACATCAGTAAGCAAGCCGTTGATGGCATTTCGCAGACTAAGCCAAAAGATTAGAAGGCAGGAATTGAGATAACACTCAGATTTTGCATAATATTTTAGTGTTGTCACATTCTGTTTGCTAATAGATGAACTGCTCTGTTACATATACAGGGGTTTTAATGATGCCATAAATAGTTTCTCCGATGATGGCTGGAGTTTGATGGGTAGTGAGGGGATGGGAGAGGTTGTTCTCAGTGTCAATGCATGCCCAAGTAAGCTATTGGATAACAAATCTTCATCTGTTGAAGCAACTGAATTCCTTGGATTTGGAATTCTTTGTGCAAAAGCATCTTTGTTGTTGCAGGTACTAGTCGTTGCATTATACATATGTATGTCCATGATTTTACCAAAATTTTCTCGAAGAAAGAGAGTTCTTTATGGTAGAAACTATAATTTTAAAAAATATTTATATGAATGTGATCTGATAAACCTTATGCCACAATTATTTGATACAATGAGCAGAATGTATCTCCATCGTTACTTATCAATTTCCTGCGGGAACATCGTTCAGAGTGGGCAGATTGCAGCATTGATATATACTTGGCAGCCACTTTGAAGACACTTCCCCTCCATGTTTCTAAATTGCAAGAAGGTGTTTTGGGAGGAAACCGATATATTCCATCCATTATACACACTATTCAAAATGAAGAGGTTCAGTTGATTATTACCGAAATCCAAAATGAATTATCAATTAAACCCCTTTTAATGAATGAAATATTGTTAGTTGAGATGATGCGATCTAATTTTTGGTTGACACACAATGAGCAGTTTGTTGACATTGTAAAACTGGAGGAACATGGTCTTACCCAAGAAGAAACTGTTCTTTCTAGGGATATGTTTATACTTCAGGTATATGTTTGAAGCAGTGTTTTCGCATATGAAGTTATATTCATGATAAATCAAAAAATTTATTGAAGCTCTTTTCACTTTGTATGGCAGGTGTGTAGTGGGGTCAGTGAAAAGGCAACTGCAGCATGTTCAGAACTTCTTTTTGCTCCTACTTGTTCATCATTGGCAGAGAATGGGCCCTTGCTACCATCTGGCTTTCGGTTGATTGGACTAGATTCGGATAAAGTAGGCATAATCTTTACAGTTTTCTGTAGCAAAGTGAAGTACATTGCTCTATACAAAGGGGGGAAAATAAATGATTTCTTGTAGAGATAGCTCATATTTGTATTCATCCATTATATATTGCAGGATTGCTTTGATTCAGATCGCACATTAGATTTGGCTTCTGCTCTTGATATTGGATCAACAAGGACACAATCTATTGGAGGCAAGCCCACCGGGTCAAAATCTGTAATAATCATTGCATTTCAATTCATCTATGAGAAAATGCTGCAAGATAATGTGGCTACCATGGCTTCTCAGTATGTGCACAGTGTTGTGGAATTTGTTCAAAAGGTTGTTATGGCATTGGCTCCTGGATTGTGTCCTCAAATCGGGTCAAGGTCATTTCTGGGTAGCCCAGAAGCACACACACTTTCGTATTGGATTTACAGAAGTTACAGGTGGGTCATTTAAAAATTTGCTAATTCTTATGTTATAGCAACTTCCTGATCAGAAAAATGATTACAGCCTTTCTGGGTAGGTTGCACTTGGGTTTTGATCTTTTCAAGGAGAATGCAGAAGTTGGTGTGCTGAAACAACTCTGGCACCATGCAGATCCCATCATGTGCTGCTCCTGGAAGGTAAAAATGTTGGCTAGGCATATGTTATGTTTTGCATTTGACTGACCATAGAAGCCCATAAATAATGTGATCTTGATATGTGTAGCCTCTTCGATTTTTCACATTTGCGAACCAAGCTGGCCTTGATATGCTGGAAACTACCCTAGTTTCCTTGCAAGATATTTCCTTGGAAACAGTTATGGAGGAATGTAGATTAAGAAGTCTCAGTGCATCTTTCCAGAAATTGATGGAGCAGGTAGTTTACATTGATTTCAAGGACCATACCTTTCCTGTTCTTGGTACCCTTTTTTTGAGACACAGACTCGGATGATGATGATGGTTACCGTAAAACCCTAATAATTGAATGTTTTCTTTGCAGGGTTATTGTTATATGCCTTTTGGCATATGTATGTCCAGTATGGGAAGGCCTGTCTCCTATGACAGGGCTCTAGCTTGGAAGGTTCTTGATGATGACAACGATACTCACTGCATGGCCTTCATGTTCATGAATTGGTCTTTTGCTTGATAATTTAAAATGGAAATGGGAAGCATACATGACACTGGTATCTTGCTGTGTTGTCGAAAAAAGAATATACAGAATAAGGTTAAGGGATAGAGAACTATTTATTTAATGGTCATTATGGTAGGTAGATTTGTATACACGTGATGGCAAATTTTTATTCATTCTAAATCGCTTGAAATGGTAATAGATCACTAAATATTTAGACAAAAACATATTTTGAAGAAACCTGCTAATCCTTTCATTGTTCAAGACAAGCTTCCTATTTATACTATCAAATAGTTCAGCACGTATGCCTACACAGGCATATAACATGTCTGCAAGATATAAGTAGTTATGCAAAAGATTGTAACGTGCTAGTTTCATTAACAGCTGAAAAGAAAATTGGATAATAATAGAAGTCACAGCTGGGGTATAGCATGCATGCAAATATTAAGTAACATGATGATCATGTCAGAAAGGGAATGTTATTATATTGTTAGCTTTAAAGCATTTTTTATGCAAGTGCAAGTGTATACCTACATTGGCAAGTGTAAATGGCTATATGATTGTGTGGTTATAAGTTAGTATTTAGTGAAGCAGTATTAATCACACCATTGATGCTAAATCTAGAGAAGATTTAAGATTTGTTTAAATTTTAGATTTGAAGGAATATAAATTTTGAGAATAAAATTATAAAAGGTGGCTTACAGGATATGTTAAAAAAAAATAAAAACAAAACAAAAGGCTAGCAGCATAGCCCATCTAGTGATCGTAATCCAATATCAATATCACATTATCCCACCTTAATAAATTATTTTTGAAATATCATTAATGAAATTGAAATNGAAGGTTTCAAGAATGCCTACGTATTCGAGTCACATAAATATGGCTTTATGTTTTATGTTTTCATTTAAGGCGGCATTCATTATAGAGAAGCAAATCTCCTTGATTATGATATTACTTTCTGGTTTTGTTTGTGATAGGTTTCCTGTTAAGTATGCCTGAGTGCGACTGAGTAAAAATTGAGAAGGGATGAATTTTTATAAAGTCTAGCCGATGTGTACTCTAGAACATTGAAATAATTCATAATTTTGACATCGAGTTACAAGTAAAAAAGAAAGTTGACCATGNTTCAATCTTGAATCTTTTACTACTATATAAAGTTAGGCTTCTTTTTTTAAAATGCATCATAATAAATTCGTTGGGTCCAAATATATTCTTTATATTTACAAGTTAAAAACAATAAATTTCAAGATATATCCTTATACACTAATTAAAAATATTTCTCAAAATTTATCCCTTGCATGGTCAACTTTCTTTTTTACTTGTAACTCGATGTCAAAATTATGAATTATTTCAATGTTCTAGAGTACACATCGGCTAGACTTTATAAAAATTCATCCCTTCTCAATTTTTACTCAGTCGCACTCAGGCATACTTAACAGGAAACCTATCACAAACAAAACCAGAAAGTAATATCATAATCAAGGAGATTTGCTTCTCTATAATGAATGCCGCCTTAAATGAAAACATAAAACATAAAGCCATATTTATGTGACTCGAATACGTAGGCATTCTTGAAACCTTCCGTTCCTCTGGATAAATTTTTAAATGAAATGTCTCGTGGAGACAAAAAAGCTTAGCCATCCACAATTTGCCCAACGTTAATCACTTACAAAAATACCAGTGATTCTAAAGTGTTTAAGTTTACGTTTGGAAAGATCAAATGACATTCAATCTATTAAATCATGTCTTCGTAAACATCTTTAATCTACAAAGATCAATGTAACCAATAGTCGAAAATCAATCCATGCGTCCTTTCAATGTGCGCACGATAACTTGATCTGGAGTGCTGCAAGTTTTAAAATGAATGTCACATTTAACCCACCAAATCAATGAGAACAAGATTCATTAATATTAAAAGAATGTATACACGATATTGGCTTATCCATCTACCAAAATACCAAAATAGATATTAGCTGGCCAACAAAATGTCAGGAAACGAAATTCACTTACACAACATATACATGGCCTCCCCAGCCACTCAGACAATCACGATCAATGGATGATAATAAGGCTTGTGAAATTGTCTCAAACAGCTCCTCTGGTTCCTATTATGCAGTTACCGTTTTTATTAAATATAGATTGACATCAAAATAATTCAATTCAATGCTTAGAAATTACTACCCTGCCTAGTACAAAACAAAAGAACATAATCAGGATAGACATACCATGTCTGGCTTATACATAGATTCACAGGCACCATAAAGTGATTCAGAGGCAGTACCAGCCACAACAAAATCCTTGGCTAATTCTCTACAGTATCACGTAAGCAAGGACATTAGTGAACTGAACAAATTCTCATTATGCATCATTTTCACCAATTGCCCAAAGGGTTATGGGTAAGGAGAATGCAAGCCTAGTAAAATTAAACAAACTAAACAGAGAGGCTAATCAGAAAGAACTTACTTGGCACCAATAGAATCCATTGTACAAATAAAAGGGTTATTATCATCCCCTAGACCTGCAATCACCGGTTGGCAAAAGTATGGACCAAATCTGCAACAACAACAACAAACTGAACTGAATGCCAAAAATATTTATTGTTTCAATGCAATGTAACACCAAGAATACATTCGAAAATTGTTATAAGGTTAAATTTCTTAAAGAAGTTTGAATGTTAAGTAATTGTCCTAAGGCTGACATGTTACATCATTGTAAGATTTGTGATATTGGCGGGATAAAAATCTACGAGTGGAAGAATCAGACCTGTATTAATTAGTTGGACATAAAGCAGCCAGTTTGAATTCACATTTTGGCTAACATAAACTCTACAACGCTAAGCAAGTGCACAAGTTATTTGACCCTTTTTTGGGGTAGCAAACTAGTAACTATCTGACCTTATAGTCCTCAGGCAGGTCTTACGCAAGGATCGAACTTGTGCCATCACAGCCAAGACGTGCGTAACAACAAGTTCATTACACCTTGTTTGACTTTAAGATGCAAAATATTGACCCATGCTGCAAAAGCTTTCTCTGGGCAAGCTTCCACCAGCTGGATCGCCGCCCCATTTATGAATGACCTACTTCTGAGAGAGCATTTTCACATGTATTTGTCCATTGAGTCATTACTTATTACAGTCATGCTTTATCTTATTTAATAGCTATGTTTTCTCATAATAAAATATCAATTACATGAAATGTAGTTTAGTTTAGTGGTAAGAGTCTTTGCTTGGCAACCCCAAGTCACAGGTTCAATTCCACTGGGCAGCAATGAGTTATCAATTTTTTTTTTTAAAAAGGATTTGGTAAAAGGAATTCTGAAACTGGTCGAATAGATCCAAGTGGTCTCAGTGGATGTAAGAAAAATATTTCAGTTTCAGTAGTTTAAATACAGAATCTACATGTAATTAAGTGACATTTACCTAACTCAGTACCTATAGGGTGAGCACCTCTGTTTTAATTAGACAGTTGCAAATAACAGTTGGCCATAAAAACCACTGTGAAATCACCAACCTAACCTTACAAGTCATTCTAATTTCATAAGATAATAGTATAGACAATAAGATTGGTTATAGGATATATGTATTTTGCATGTTTCTCTATCACTGGACCTCTTAGTTTTGTCCTGAAAAATAGGTCTAGTTTTGAAGAGAGAGCATGGCGCTTATGTAACAGCTACAAGAATTAATTTAAATAGTAAATGTATCAAAAACCATGTCCTTGTACAAGTTAGCAAATACAGAGCATTGAACATTGAACTACTTGAAAAGCAAACATGATTGGTAACCTTTGATGTATTTTGGATGCAACATTGATGCCATAGACTTAGGTACAAGTGTTATCCTAAATTCTTTTGTCCAATGTTTTCATTTATATCTTTTGCTTAATACCCATAACTTAATGTTAGTCTAGCCATGTTGGATCATCAAGAACACTCCAATATTACCATGCTTCAAATTTTACACAGAGGAAAACCTTAAGAGGCAGATATTTTAACAAAATCAATAAAAGATAATATCATACAAAAAAAGTATGCATACCTCTTTTCATAGAGCAATGCTGAGACAAGATTTGCAAAGGTTTCTGGTTTCATATTCCTTTCTTCACGCAGCTGATAAAGCTTGTGACGGAATACAAATCTTTGGTACCTGTTCCATTATCTAGAATTTAATAATTTAACTGCCACGTATAATTAAAATGAAATAACAATGCTCATATACTCATATTATTGTTCTTTCTTGTCACTTACAGTGTTTGAACATCTGTCGCTAACCCAGAAAGACCAACATACAACTTGTCATGGATCTTAAAAATTCTCTGAAAATCAGTTGCTATAGTTTGCAATTGCACACCCAAGCGACGGTCACTTGCAATTGCAAAACAATTTTTGCCCACCATGGCAACCAATGCACTTCCATTGTATTCAAAAATCTGTTAGTGTTTCAAAGAATCAGAAAGTTCTTACAGTAACATACAATATTCATAATTTAAATATTAACTGAAACCAAAGAGGCCTGCAACAAATGCAGTAACACACTGTTCTAGTAGCATTATTCGTATGGAAGAAACTACATTAAATGTTAAAATGTGCAACAAACTAAATTTAATTTCCACTTTTCAGTGTCTTATATGTAATCCTTAGCAAATTAATCTAAACTATAATAAATACTGCTTACAGCAAATTTAACTTAAGGGGCTCCTAACTAACCCTAATACCATTAATTTCAATAACAAATATGAAGATCAATATTTTTGGTGTACGTATGGTTAACTGATATGTCTGGGTCGCTAATTCAGGAATGTTACAGTTTGCCTGTTATAAACTCAGCAAAACTCATGGGAAGACACACCAGAGTGTTTTTTGTTTGATTTTACAACTACAAGGTGACAATGTGAGTTCAAGATTTTAGGACATCTCTTCCCTGATAAATTTTATTTTATTTTGGGTCAATCTTTTAGTTACAACTACACTTCAGTTAAAAATAGGCTTCTTAAAAATTTTGTGAGAATAGGCAAAAACTTTTATGTAATCTTTTTCAGAATGACAGGAAATACAGAAATTCAAGCTAGAGCTGGTCATTTTTCTATATGCACAAGCTTTAAAAGTTGAAAAGAAAAATAGTAAAGCAAGTTGAAAAAGGGCGAAAACCTAGGTAGAGTTACACAGGGGTTGTAATGTGCCTCCAAAACATCGATACTAATTCATTTTTAAAATCTAAAAGCTCCCACTAGTTCTTTGGATTTACTAAATCCCAGTCTTTTATTCTTTTGCAGAAAACTGTTCAAAGCTTATGATTATCTATAATTTTATGTCTATTTGCACAGTTTAACTTAACCAATAAGATTGTCTGAAACTACATTCTTTGTAACTCCATTATTCATTCAAGGTCCGTCCAAAAAACTGATAAGAAATAGAAACGTCAACATCAAAGCGAAAAAAAAAACAAAAACAAAAAAATCAAACAAAAAAGAAAAACGAAAATATTTCTAAACATACCGACATGGCTGCTACGTTGAGAATATCTGATGATTTACCCACACGAGTCCTCCGAGGCAGTTATTTTCTGAGCAGCAGTCTGTAAGACATAATAATTAGTTTTAGAAACGGAGCATTTAAAACTACCACCAAAGAAGTTTCTCTGTACTCAAATTTATTTTAAATACAGCATCTAGATTACATCCAAAAAAGAGCGTCCGCTAAACCACAAATAGCCATTTTTCGCAACTGAGTGAAGATGGAAATTAAATACTCTTTTTCCAAATAACAATAATCCTCGTGATTTTCAACGAGATCAAGGGTTTTAGGGCAAACATTTTGATACATCTAACGCAAATTTAATTTCTTCGCTTCTACTTCGTGGAAACTGGACATTGTAATGAGATCGCCACTCAAGGGCACAGGAAAACTCCGTAAACCTAAGAATTTCAGAGTCTTCCTGTTTCCATGGTAAAGCATTCGAATGCAAATTTAACAGAAGAAAATCTTACTCGGTGAACCAGCAGGATTCTTCACACCCGACAACAAACAAAATAATCTGGCTCGGGATCTAAGACGGAAACTGAGCTTTGACGAACAGACAAACTGCAAGTAGAGCCTTCTGTATTTATCTTACTTGTTTGCTAAGGAATGGCACACGCAGTTTAACAAAGAGAAGGGTTGTCCAGGAAGAGAACTTCTAACAGTGTTTATGAATCATTGTGGTCATTCATGGGTGACGTTTTCTTTTTTAATTTTTTTACTTTTTGAAAATTTTTGTCAAAAAGACCATGTCATTGGATCTAAGTCCCCAAGTCATTTCGTATTTTCAAAATAACTTGAAAGCCTATGCGATGGATTTAAAAAAACATATTTCTCTCTTCATGGCCACTCAAAGACCATGAGGGGATTTTTTATGAGATTTTATTGGTTGAAAGACCTTAGGTGTCGCCATATTATAGGAACCTTGTGGTGTGGCAATAGTGGCAAAATAATTTACATCAAATATGCATGGGCCAAAAATCGAATACTTGAAAACATCAAGAATGGCAAAATAAGAACCAAAATTGACTATGAATATTCAGCAAAATTTAGCTAATTGGCCATCATATCAAGTGGCTAACCTATCCATCACTAGGACAAACATCATAGAAGCTCTTCACTCAAGGTGAAGAAGGTGTGAGCAAGCATGGGCACACACTTTTAGAGCTATTTTAGGATCTATTTGATGATGCAATAGGATCAAATAAGACTTTTAGGATTCAACAAAGAATTTGAAGAAGGTCCCTCATCAAGGATAATGAGTCATAGAGGAACCCATCATTTAGGGATTAAGAGGGAAGGAGAAGGGGTCAAGCCCTTAAACAAATAAATAAAATTTTTTAAAAATTAGAAGTATATCAAATCAACAAAGAGAGAGCCTAAAGAAAAAGCTCAATAGTTTTGGAGATAACTTTTCAAATTTTCATCTTTATTAATAATCCTAGAAACCTCTCCTCTGAGGTAGGAAAAGGATTAGGCTTTGACCTAGTTTAGAAGTGTCCTCACAAATTTTCACTTCTTGCTAAATGATTCCTTTTAAACAAAAGGGGAAAACTCTCTCTAAAGATAAAAGAACACATCAATTAGAAAAGAAGAACAAAGAGCAACAAAAGCTAAAAGCTTCCTATCCTTAAGCTTTTAAAACAAAAAGAACTTAATACTATAGGAAATCAAATAATTGTTTAGTTTTCACTAGAAGCTTTTTTTGCTTGAAGTTGTACTTGAAGAGTAACATCTTTGAGAATAAGGTATTCAACTTTTGAAGAAAGATCATAGTTATACTCTTGCTCCTAGAAAATAATTACACACAAAGCTTCTAAATTATGCAAAGACAAAAAATAGACAAAGTAAGTTGATCACCAAAAATAATATCATATTTATGCTTGGTTAAAAGTTGTTATAAATTTTGAAGTCTATTTCCAAGCTTGACGTACAAAAGGACACTAAAAAAAAGAGAAAAAAAATGAGTCATCACTTTCAAAAAGAAAACATTAAGAAGAAATAATTCTCATATGTTTAAGATAAGTGGCAATAGGGATCAAAGGGGAGTACCAAGCTTACTTCATGTCATGTGTCACAACTCTAGTCTAGAAACTACTTTAACTCCTTTATTTGGTATGTTACCTTTTTTTTTTGGATTGAATTCTTAACTCCTTATTAAATTACTAGTTATTTGTTCATTTACTTGTTAAGTTTGCTATGGTTGCATGCAACTATGATTTCTTGTGTATCATTGTTAATTATCTTTTTATTTCAGACATTTTTTTATAAAGCATATATTTTCCTTGTTTTCTCATACATTAAATAATTTTTATAATTTTTATATGGTTTAAATATCATGTGTACTAATCTTGAGCTATGTAAGAATAGATATCATGTTCTAGATGTTTGGGGATTTATTTTCCTCAAGTTCAACAAACATTGCACAAATATTCTTAGCATCCATTTTAGAAAGATGTTAAAGATTCAACAAATCAATGTTTAAGAAAACCAACATTGACATTAAGTTTTTATCAATTTCAGAATAAACAAAAAAAGGATGCTTCACATTAAATTGTTGTTCAAATTTAACACCATTTTTCAAAACTAATGTCAACATTACTTTGGAGGTTGATTTGTACTCTTCTTCAAAATCAACAAAAATCTAATGCTCAATGTTAAATTGGCATTAAATCCCAATGCTAGCCTTTAAAACTAACACGTGGCATTACTTTTAATGTAAATTTTTACCTTTCTCCAAAATATAAAAAATTAATGCTAACTAGTGATTTGGCATTTAATTTGACGCATAAGATTGAAAAACAACAACATCATCATCTTAGCCTTATTCCAACAAAATTTGGTCAACAACATGAGTTTTTAGGTCCAAAAACAATGCAAATGTTAAATTATTTGTTTCAACTCCTACAAAAGAAGATTAAGAGTTGAAATTGAGACTATAAATACTTGCTTTGAAGAATAGTAAAGGGTTAGACAACAATGAGGTGTTAGCCTAATGGTAAGACTCTTGATTTGAAAGCTCCAAGTCATTGGTTTGATTTTGGTGTTGAACACTTGTCTTACTATATATTTCGACATTCATTCTTGAATTGGATGTTGGTTTTTGTGCATCTTTAGAAACAAGGCTAAAATCTTCCTTTTTTTTTATAGCGACAATGTATAAAAAGTTTGGATTAACTTTCCCTTAGTTTGGAAGCAATTAATTTCGTCCCCTATTTGAGAATTTTGGTATCATTAGAGAGCTTCAATCCCATTTGCTGCTATACATTCTAATTCCTTGTTATTGACCAAATGTTGATGTTAATGTGGTTGTAATTCAATTTTGAAGAGTTTGTTTTCCCTCCCATTTTCATTTGTATTTTATTATCATTTCTCTCTCTATCATATTGTTTTAATTTTAATTGATCTCATAAATTTCCTCCTTTATCTTCTTTCCTTTCACCTTTTCAAGCATCTATAACCCATGTTACAAACTCTCTAAGTCCTTATTTTAGGGATTTCCCAAAACATTTAAGGCCATTTGTGGATTTTCTTTTAAATTTAGAAGTATAAAAACCTATTGTCATTGGAAGAGGAATTTTTCAAGAATAGGTTTTTATGGTATTTTCAATAAAAGAAGTGATAATTATTGTATTATCATTCTCTTAAATTTTTTGGTCAATTAATTTTTATTTGTTTGAAGTTACTTGTTTGATTTTAGTTTATTGTTCTCTATGTGTTCCTATTTTTTTTGTCTAAATATTTACTATTATAAAAATAAATAAACTAGCTTAGATATATATTTATTATATATATATAATTTGACTGAGAGGATCTTTTTCCTCTTCAAATAATCAAGTATTACCATCAAATATTTTTGACTTATGGACAATGAATAAGATTTTTTTAAAATGCATCTTTCACAACCTTTGGATGAGGAACAAGATTTCTAACTTGGAATCTTTTAGGATATCTTCTTGATGAAGAAGATTCATGCATTCTACAATGGTATGTTGTCCTTCTTGACTGATTTTTTGCTTTGCTCTTATCTTTGAGTTTTGAATGATGTCACATCCAAAATGAAACACTTTATATCATAGTTCAAATGAAATATCTAGGTACTCCTTATACACAATAAAACTTGCACCTAAAATGAAACAAAAAGTGACACTAACTTTGCATTAGTTCAACTCCTACCCCATTCCTAGGTGGGGCCCCCCCCTCCCCCTCCCTTCTACACCACAACCCCATCCTTATACAAAATATGCCTTTTTATTAAGTTTTAAATGAAGTCATACCCAAAATGAAACATATATTACCCTTATATAGGATATGCCCTACTATTGAGTTTTAAATGAAGTCAATCTTAAACCTATAACAATGAGGTGTTGACCTAGTGGTAAAATGATAAATCAAGTTTTTTTGTGGCTACAATATCGGGTGTCTGATATTGGAGCCATGATATCGCGTACTTGATATTGGGGCACAAGCTACGATCTTAGATATTCAATATTGTGGACATGTACAGGACTATAAATACGACACTTAGGTGCAAGGTCCATGAATAGTTTTCATTCCAACTTAGCAAAATTCTTATCAGTTTATTTTCTTGATTTTAATACTTAGCACTTAAGAGTATATGCCTGTAGTGTGATGTTAAGTGATTGAATGGAGTCTTTATTCAAGTGGAATGTACTTGGACACATTTAATGATTGAAAATAAAGATCGAGATTACTTTGCATCATTGTAGCATCACTTAGATTTCTTACTATTTACTTAGAATAATGTTTACTATTTTCACTTAGTTTACTGATTATTGCTTTCCTAGTTACTATTTACTTTCTATGCATTTTACTCTTACTGTTGTTAAGAGAAATGGATACAACTGATTTTGAGCATTAAATGTGATCATTTGGTAACCTAGTAGTATTATCGCTTGCTTTTCCTAGTAGTGAAATACTTGGTAATCCTAGTGATGACTCGTCATTTAGGCAACCGCGATATCGCATCGGCGATATCGCCGATGCGATATCGTAGTTTGTCTCCTCGCCTATAAATAAGAGGTAGACAGATGAGTCTTTGATCATTAGGAAATCAGTCAGTTTAGAGTTAGTTTTGATTTTAGTTTTCATTTTTCCTCTCAACCCTTTTCCTCTTAGTGTATGTCCACAGTGTCGTAATTGTAATTGTACGACATCCTTTATTCGAGTGTGACGTACTTGGACATGGACATGACTGGTAATAAAGATCGAGATTACTTCATCATTGCAACATTCACTTAGCTTAATCATTTAATTAATTGTTATTTACTACTTTCCTAGTTGATATCTTCTCATCCTAAACTCTTGTTAAACGTGAAATGAGTACGACTTGATTACGAGCATTTAAGTGTGACTACTTGGTAACCCAGTAG
>MNCI01006322.1:160765-173363 GCA_015680685.1 Gnetum montanum
GGAATAAGTACGACTTGATTACGAGCATTTAAGTGTGACTACTTGGTAACCCAGTAGTGTACCTAGGATCTACACTTGGTAATCCCAGTGGTAGTCATGCATGAAGTCCAAGATGTGTATGGATAATTGAGGAACGGATGCTCATCGCACTTAGGCTAGCTAGATTCTCTCTCACCCTTCTCTCCTAGCTTAGTTAATATTATCTTCCACTGTCTTCAGAAATAGCATTAGATTAGAAACACATCATACACCTCACTCTGGACTAAATCATATGTGAAAAAGCTAATACTAGTCCAGGTGGGAAGATAGTGAACTGCAACCTAAGGATAAGGATCTAGATGCCATAACTAGTCCATTTGCGGAGTTCGACCGGATCGTGTGTATAACACTCATATTCATATGGTTGAGTGTAGGGGTACCTTGCCACTCATCACCTAGTAATGATTACATGAGTCCCAGACTTGTGTGGAGAATTAGGAATGGATGTGCATCACACTAGGCTAGATTAGATTCATTTACTATTACTTAGATTTAGAAACTACTTCATTTTCCTTATGTTCTCTAGTAGTAATACGGCCCTACAACATCAACACATCATACACCTCACCATGAGTTAAAGCACATGCATCAATTTTACTAATCGCGAACTTAAACCAATTACTAGCATAATTACATTGCCTTGTCCACAGAATTTTCCAAAGCTGCACGTGAACACTCGTATCTCATATGGTTGGGTGTTGGATTATTTTATTGCTCATCATTAGCATTGTTGTTGGGGACACATCAATGTATGCTTAGTAATTGATTTCTTAAAGTTCGTTGTATTTGAGACATAAAGTCAAACCTTATAGTCATAAGGAAAGCACACTTAAAACATAATGTCTAAAAACTATAATATGGATTCAAACAAAGATCAAACATCACCTACCAAGGAGACAAGAAGAAGTAATGACAAAATCATTAATGGAGAAGAATGAAAAATGCCAATGCAAATAAGAATCACTTATCCTCACATTGATCCTTACCATCCATACTTCAATTTCATCTTCCATTAGGATAATCAAATGAGGTGGAGGGACATGCAAGGCAACATAGTCCTGCCTCTAGAATGTGCAGCACTTAACATGCTCCAAATTACCTTAAGGGGAATGCATTTGGACTAGATCTAGGAAGGGTATCAGTGGACTCACCACATGATAAGACCATATGAACCCACAAAGGAGCAGATGAAGAGAGATGCTATCATGGAGATCAAACATGTACACAACAAAGGGAAGCAAGCCAACACTTTTGTTGTCTTGGAAGAACTTGATGTTGATGCATTTATTTTAGAGCAACTCCACCAGAACCATGAGGAACCTTCAAAAACACCTATCATTAGACTTGAGAACCTATCAAAGTCCAACTTCATTTCACTTTAGTGGAGACACCTAAGGGGGAGGCTACTGACTCAAGGTATAAGCATGACTTAAGGCCAAGGGTTCCTACCAAATCCTACAAAGAATCATATAAGAGTCATGAAAGGAGAAGAAGCTAACATTATTCTACTAATACCTCATCTACCTCATCACAATTGTTGGAGGACTCTGATAGAAGATGATAGGGAAGAAAGGAGGACTCATGGCAATCATGATCAATATTCAAGGCACTTTGATATAGAAGATGAAGAACATGAATGAAGGAGATGAAGGGATAGAAGAGAGGATCAAGAAAGGCACGAACATAGAAGGGGTCACCACTACAACAAAGCATACGAACCTGACCACAATGATGAATCCCTTATGGTAACCCAAAGCATGATGAATATCCAAAAAGCTATCTACATACCAACTAGGCACATGAGGGATAGCTGAATTAAATAGCTAGACATGAACAACATGTCAAGATTTGAAGGTGACTATAATGCAGATCCACAACATCAACTTCAAGCTTTCCACGATGCTTGCACCCTACAAAATATTGAAAGTGAATGAAAAAAGTTGAAGTTGTTTTCCTAAACATTTATGAAGGAAGTAAAGAGCTAGTACAAGTCACAGGAACCTAAATCAATCAAACATTTAAGCACCATGCTTAAACTCTTTAATGATAAGTATTAGACTTATTCATGAGTGTCTAATTTACAAAAAAAAATCTAGGGATGGAAGTAAGGGATTCATGAGATCCTTGATGTAGTAATGGGTAGATACTATTCACTATTACATAGGTGCCTAGGCCATGGATTTTCATTAAAGGAACAACTCAAGTACATTGAATATGGGCTATGGAGAAAAACTAGAGAGACCCTTGGGGTTTACACCCAAAGAAGGTTATTAGAAATGACCACCCATCGCATTTCAATACTAATTGAGCAAGTGGCAAAGAAGAAAGGTGAGCTACAAAAAAGGGAATCGACTGAAGAGTACAATAGAGACCTATCAATTAGAAAAAGAGATGTGTAAATATGCGAAAAGCAAGAGGATGAAACCTTGGACAATGTTATTAAGCAAAAGACTCTACTTATTCAAAAATTAGTCAATGATATAGTAGCTAAGGTAGAGAAAGCATGGGATTTAGTAGATGAAAAGATTGTTATAACCCTAAAGATTATGGAAGAGAAGAGTGAACAAGCACTCAATAGGGGCAAGGAAAAGAAGAAGAAAAGAGATTATGGATGAAATAGTTACAAGAACAAAGGAAAATTTGCTACTATTGAAGGGTACACTAACTCCAATTTAGAGGAAGAGGAAGGATGCAGGGTGTGCTAGTATGAACATCCTAAGGGATGTTGTCCTGTTATGGTCCACTTGCAAGAATCTAGGATATATGCACTTAATCCAAGCTTTGTCAAAAATCAGGGGCCTAGAAGACTTCCTTATCCTCAAGGTAATATCAGAAAACCTTTCCAGCCAACCTATTGCCCAACCATAGGAGCAATATCAGGAATAGTGGTAGCAACCATAGACATGGGCAATGCCACCGCCAAGGCAACAATATCCATATAGGAAACCAGATCCTTATGGATATTACATTGAGCATCCAATCTCACTAGTAAACATACCTATTCAAAGTTCACAATATTATCTGCCAGAATACCACAAATTGATGTTACCAAGGACCAACTCAAACTTGTACATACATCCACAAGTAGGTGATTTTTCAAATCAAAATTCAAACACTTCACCACTAGTGCCACCACCTATGATGTAAGGGGAATTGCCTTCACAACCACAGCAAAGGAAAGCTACACTGACAATGAACATTCAAATAGGGAATCCTACCAGTAACACTAAGGACCAAACAAGAAAAATGTCCTTTCTTTAGGACAAGTCCTAAAAAGGCTAGTAGAATTAGAGCTTCATTAAGACCAACTTCCCCTACCATAGATTCTCTTATAATCAATAAGCTTCGATCATCATCTAATCAAAACATGCAAACTATCATCCTCACTAAAATTTTCACAAATTAGATTAAGGTAGAACCACTCCCTAAGAAGAAAATTGATCCAGGAATTCCTTTGATTTATCTATGAGTAGCTAGAAATCTACCATACAAAGCTCTATTAGACTCAAGTTTTGAGGTAAATCTGATCTCTTACGAAACCTATTAAGCATGGAACCTACCACCATTGAAAGAGTAAAACATTAGGTTGGAGCTTGTAGATCAGTCTATCATCATCCCTTTGGAATGGATAGATGATGTAGTGACCACTTTCAATGGATGGACAGATTATTTGGTAATTGATGTGAAAGATGTTGATAAGGAATTTCTAATTATCATGAGAAGAGCATGGCTTAGCACAAGTGATGCTAAGTTAAGTATGAGGGATTTATCTATTGAAATCTCTAAGGAGGATAAACACAAAGCCATACACATGTAGCAAATTTCATGTATTATAGCTAAAAGCAAAGGATGCAACTATGGATTGACTTTCTAGAATGTTAACACAATCATCACACTAGTCCACAACAAGTGTAAAGAACAAGTGTTTACACAAGAGAGCACATGAGCCACAAAACCAAAATACATCTTGTGGCCACTAACCAAGAACAAAAAATCATCCAACCAATGCATGTAATAATCTAATCCACTTATTAACTTCCATTCTAAGAAGATGACTCCAACCAAGGACCTAACAATGAAATTAATAAGTCAAAATCATACACTAAAAGGGAAACAAAACAAGGACTTAGATGATCAAAACTCAACTACTATCAAGATTATATGGGATAATAATTGAAAAGTTAAATCACTAAAGATGGTAAGTAAACGACCAAGAGTGTATGATCTGGGAGATCTAGGGAGCATTTTTCGAACACTTGTCCATGAGTTCAGTTGTTGGGGGGAGGGGGGGACACCCTATCATAAGTTGGAAATTAATAAGTGCTTTCCATTTTTTGTTTTACAATTCTTTTCAATTTCTAATTTCTTAACATCCATTTTTCACATTCTTTAATCTTTTTTCAGTCTTTGATACTTTTCATTTCTCAAATTTTTGATATTCTTTAATATCTTTTGATTATTCAACATTTTCCATTCTTTTAATATTTTTTATTCTTTACACTTTTTAAAATTTTTACTATATTTTTCATTTCTTTCATATTTTGTTTTCAAACCCTTTGTAAATAATTTTGATTACTAATAAGACACATTGAATAAAGGCAAGATGTAGTCCAATAAGGTAAAGATCTCTCTATGTTATCAAGTCATAAGGGATTGATTATTTGAACAGTTGTCCACATCATCCATCCACCATTTCCATTAATAAGAGGTTCTTACCATGGCTATAATGATATTATTTTCTATCATACAATTATGAATAAACTTGTGATCATTATGCTTGGACAGAAAAGTGAAGAACCAAGCAGGAATGAAAAGGGTGTGACATCAAGGGAATTTGTGAATTCTTTTAAATTAATTTTGTGAGTACTATCATGTTGCTAAGGTTGTATTATATCCTTGTAAATCTAACAAAAAATGGAAGTAAGAGTAAAATAAGTGCTACCTCAAAAAGGTTGACACAAATAAAAAGAAAATAGCACAAAATAAATTTCTGGAGGTCCCACTGAAAAGACATGTTACCCATGCCTAAAGGTAGGCAACTTCTCAAAAATCTAAAAAATAAATAACTACCATGAATAAAATCCTCCCTTGGATAATACACCAAGTGATGGTACTCTTTGCAATATTGATAGTCTAATAGTTGTAATACCAAGAGATGAAATGATGTGATGTCATTGAAATGTGGTTTGGACTTGGTTTGAATCTTGGACAGAAAGGCTAGTGATTACTTTAACCACTAATAAAACATAAAAATTCATTATGCCTATGGTAAGACATCTTACATCATGATTTTTTAAAAAATTCTAATGCTCGGAAGGTATTTAAAGGGTAAGCATGAAGTGAAAGTTGAAATTTTTAAAGAATAATCACAAATATTAATGCCAAAACACTCAAATAATGTTCTTAAGAAACCATAACCATCATCATGAGTCATACATAAGAATAAATTAGATAATTACAAAGGGTTATAAGAGATTAATACTTATGTGGTACTTTTTGTAAAAATTTTCCTAACTCTGCAATCTTAATAAATTAAGAACTTAATGAAACTAAGGGTATGCGTAAGGTATGAAACTATTAAGAATAAATAAGAACACCTTAGTAATCAAAATTTCTTGATGATTGCAGATGGTGACAAAAATAAGAGCAAAAGGAGGACCATCACAGTGAGTAAGAACATGACCAAGAGGCTAAACTAAAGGATAAGAACCAAAATATGAGGAGCAAGAAGCCTATTCCTTGAACATTCATTAAGAAACTACTACTATTGGACAATTGGCCCAAGGAGGGGTAGAAGAACCACAAGTGCCAAGACAATGCCTCACGTTATCATAGGACTACCTCCAAGCCATCCAAAAAAGATCCATCCTAAACATAGTCATTGTGGAAATGAACTTTGATCCATTCATGGAATTTGCTGCTAAAGTAGTGGGGATTGATGAGTGGTGAGATACCCCTACACTCAACCATACGAATATGAGCGTAGCACGTGCGATCCAGTCGAACTTTGCAAACTAAGTGCCTACACGCCCCATGGAAAACTTAGGGTTAATCATTTGTTGTCTTCCCAGACTTACTTGTAGTTGTCACGGTGTATGGTTAAGTAAGTTCGAGGTATATGATTTTTATAGTTTTTATGTTTTTGTCTCCTATGCTATTGAGTTGAAGGATTGAGAAACTAATTACTAACTCTAACTAATGAACTAAGTCTAAATTACCTAGCGTCAGCATCCGTTCCCACTTACTGTACACACCCTGAATCGATGCAACCGCGGCTACCAAACGCTAATTGTTGCTGGGATCACCACGCGTAATGCACGTACTCGAAGTGGTCGTACTGAGGCACTTAACTAGGAGAGAAGGGTTGAGAAGGAGATCAATAAATAACAAGTAAGAAATAACAGGTAATAAATAAAAATAATAAAATCGTATTCCATGCACTGCAAGGTTTATCCAAGAAGCTCGTCTTTATTTCCGTACACAAACTTGTGTTCAGGTATAATGTTTACTCGAATAAAGATCTGTTCACTTTAGGACTGCTACTACAGGCACATGGAAAATATTCTATCTTTGGAGTGATCAATCTGCCAGAGTTTCCCTACTGTTTAGCCTAGGATGAGAAAACAAGGGAGAGCCACCTCTTATTTATAGATATGATGGCGCACTGCGATATTGTGTACGTGATATCACAGGGAAGACACGATATCACGTACGCGATATCAGGAGGGATGCGATATCAATGTCACCACTATGGCAAACACTATCATAGAATGGAAAATGGTACCTTGGAGATACATATCAGTTTTGGCACAACAAAGAAGAGGATCCTACAATCAATATTGGAGGAGTTTCAATTTCATTCTTGAACAAGGCAATTGCAAAAGCTCTGAACAAAAAAGCAAGATTAGCACATCTATACACCCAACATGATCTTGAAACTAGAAAACTATGGCTGAAATGGGCTTATGGAAAAGAAGATAAGGGCTATAATGAGCTAACTTTGGAAGAGAGAATCTACTTCAAAATTGGCACTTATCACCTATTCTCGACAAAAGGACTTAATCAATTATCTACTTATGCAATAAAAGGAAGTGCGATTCTGATGGGAAAATACAATGCCAACCTTACAAAATTCTAGTTTATGAAAATACAAAGGCTATTTTAAGAAAAGAAGGTAAGGAAGCCAACACTTCCATTTCCTTGCCTTATCATGAAGCTATGCAAGCGAGCTAGAATCCTAGGATACACTATTGACATTCCTAGGAGAGCCCAAAATGCTTCATACACTGAGTTGCTCAAATTGGCACCATCAAGGAAAGACCATGGTGAGGAGTAAGAATAAGAAGAAGAATAAGAGTAGTAGCAACAACAATAGTAAGAACAACAGCAAGTTTCATTGCCACAACCCCAAGATTACCAACCATTGATGAGTAATTTGCAACAGATTGCAGAAACAATTAGCTAGGGAATAAGGGAGGAGGCCAATGTTTACAGAGCTATCGACAATGTCGGTTAGCTCACAGTTTCAGTTGATCTAGCAAGTGGGTAGATTTCATTATAGTTAGGAAGAGAGGTACAATTGTCATGATAGATCTCTGGGAATGCTGCCTCATTCCAAGTGGTGTTAGAGACTAGAGAAGGAGCCATAGTAGTTGTAATGCAACACCAAAATGCAACAAGTATAGCAGAGGTGATTATCAATTACATCAAGAAATCTTTCAATGTACCTATTATACCACTGACAAATATAATTGGAGCCAGAGATGCTTAGATGTTAGTTGGAACCTTGATGAATCCTACTAATCATGAGGATGTTCTTGATAAACTACTATAGATTGGGTAGGTCATGACAACACTTTTTGACATCCCCAGTGATGTCACTGTAGTACAGTTTGAACTCATTGCTACTAAAGGAAAAATGGTTATGGCAGAGACTAGAGCAGAGCACATGGAAGAAAAAATTTTGAAACTACAAGAAGAGCTCGCAACCCTTAGAGCTGAACATAGAGATCGTACACAACTCATTGCACATGACTAGATAGAATAATTTAGAAATGAGTAGATAAATTGCCTAATCAAGCAAAATAAATAGTTGATAACTGAGAAGGAGAAAGTAGTATGGAATGTGTTAGTTGCTGAAGCACAAACATATGCACATGTTAAGGTACTTACAATAGTTCAAGAAAAAAAAAACAACTTATTGTTGATAACATGAGGTTGACCACTGTAGAGAAGTAGAAAAAAATCTTAGAGGAGAGCATCCACTAGTTAAGAGAATAACTAGTGAGGATCAATAAGGATATGAGCCACCTCATAAGAGAAACTAGAACACTTTTTATGGAGGAGATACACATCATTTTTCAAAAGTTAGCCATTGAAATAAGCATGTGACAAAATGAGGCAAAGAAACACGAGAGCCTCAAGGAATACTTTCGTGACTTAGTGGGCATGTACAAGCATATCAACAAGAAAGAAATCTAGATGGAAAAGGCTAGAATTAGTTCAATTTTAGCACAAAATCCTGATTGGCAATCCATCTTGGATAGTTATGCCCTTGTTCGCCAAGAGGAAGTGAAAAATAAAGACCTACAGATAGAGGACTCGTAAGAGTACATGGGGTTCGCTAACCTTTGTTATGATAACTTGGTTATGTTAATAGTAAGTAAGCCTAAGAATGAGTTACAATAGCAAGTAGCAGCCACATATGCTTTATATGAAACAAAGTTTGTGAATTGAAAAGATGCTTTACAAAAACTCCAAGTGGAAAATTTTGAACTAGACGCAGTGAAGGTTGGCTAATAAGGACAAAAGGATGTAGTAGCAAACTTAGCTAGAGGATTATCAAACTACCATGAATTATGAGAGAAGGCTAAAGCATTCAAAGAGGAGAGAAGGCAGTTCATAACATGGTATGTCAAAACAAATCAAATGTTTCTATAGCTATCATGCCCATGGGACATGCCGATTGCATCAAACATTGGTTCATCAGCATGGATGATGCATGATCCATGAATTGAAGAGGAGAAACTTTAGGCACTCTTGAACTAGTATAGATTCTAGAATCTTGATGATAAGGGGAAGTAACCAATGGAAGATCCACCACCACTTGGAACCACATAAGGCTACATAGAGCTTCACCAGATTTTGTTTTTTGTTTTTTTGTTAAGGTTGTCATGTCATGTGTCATTTTTGTAAATATCACCGTGGCATTTAAGAGTCATGTATATAGTAGTAAATGTCATGTAAATCTATCATTCAAGTTTTGTAAGGAACTCCATCCTCATGTTGTTTTAACTTGAGAATGAATTTTTCATCAGTTATGAGGGTATGATAAATTGAAATTTTTTACGGCTACAATATCAGGTATCCGATATCAAAGCTGCACTATTGTGTACCTGATATCTAGGCACAAGCTACGATGTTAGATATCTGATATTATAGACATGTGTGGGCCTATAAATACAACACTTAGGTGCATGGTACACAAATAATTTTCCTTCCAACTTAATAAAATTCTATCAGTTTGGTTTCTTGATTTTATTATTTAGGACTTAAGAGTGTATGCTCACAGTGTGATGTTAAGTGATTGAACAGAGTCTTTATTCAAGTGGANATGTGATGTTAAGTGATTGAACAGAGTCTTTATTCAAGTGGAATGTACTTAGACATGTTTCATGACTAGAAATAAACATCAAGATTACTTTGCATTATTGCAACATCACTTAGATATCTTACTGTTTACTTAGAATAATGTTTACTATTTTCACTTAATTTACTAATTACTATTTTCCTAGTTACTATTTACTTTCTATGCACTTTACTCTTACTTTTGTTAAGTGAAATGGATATGACTGATTTTGAGCGTTAAGTGTGATTGTTTGGTAACCTAGTAGTATTATCGCTTGGTTTGCCCAATAGCAGAATACTTAAAAATCCTAGTAACGATTACATGAGTCGAAGACATGTGTGGAGAATTAGGAACAGATGTCCATCGCACTAGGCTAGATTAGATTCATTTACTGTTACTTAGATTTAGAAACCACTTCATTTTCCTTATGTTCACTAGGAGTAATATGGCCTTACAACATCAACACATCATACACCTCACTGTGAGTTAAACCATACGCATCAATTTTACTAGCTCATGTGGGAAGACAACAATCGCGAACTTAAACCAATTCCTAGCATAATTACATTGCCTTGTCCATGGAATTCAACCATGCTGTGCATGAACACTCATATCTCATATGGTTGGATGTTGGATTACTCTACCGCTCATCATAAGACTTTTGATTTGAAAGTTCCAAGTCATGGATTCAATTCTAGTGAGCAATATTGAGTTATAAAGTTCTAATTAGAATATATATCTTGGGGTGTACATATATTACAATTATTTTAGGGTTCCAACACCTTCCCCCTCTTGCACTCTTCCCCTACTAAAAAAAATTATTAAAGCTACACTCAATCATAGAAAAACTAAGACAAAATAAATATGCAAAAATAAGGAAAAAGTAAAAAAAAAAATTGAAAAAAAATAGTAAACAATAATAATATATGCATAGTCACCTACAAAATAAAGGTAACTCAACCATATATGCAAAATATTTCCTATTTTTTAATGTTATAACAAAAATTTATATCTTAATCTATATCAAAAGCAAACTAACCAATAATTATCTACACAAAGGGCACAAAAGCATTGCATTGAAAAGGTCCTCTTCAAACCACCAAGTCTATTGTAAAAATAAAGATTTAGCTACTAAGGTAGAAACACAAGTTGCAAAGTATGAGGTAACGTGTCAACAGTTTAATTGTTCTGTAGTAAACAAAATTTAAATAATGGTTCTCTGTTTTTACTTATGCTACATAATGAAGAACATTACTTTGAAGTTGTTTTCAATACAAGAAAGAATTAAGCAGAATTGGACAACAAAAATATATGCTAAAAAATTTCAAGCAATGTAGTCTATTTAGAAAAGAACTGCTTTAAGATATACCAAATATTCCTCTAGACACTTCAATACCACCTTTGTACATTGCTAAAGGACATCTCTTAGTAAAATTATTAATGAAGACGTAATTCATGTTCTTTCTAAGAATGGAGATCTTGAACATATTAGTAATTGGAAGCCTATTACTCTTGTTAACAACAATTATAAAATTTTTGCTAAATGCATAGCTTGCAAAATTTAGAAGGTTATAGAAGATATCATTAGACCTAAGTAGAAAGGTTTTGTTAAAGGTAAACATATATTAAATAATGTTAGTGTAGCTTGGGAGAGAATGCTGTGGACTTTTGATACTAATTAAGATATTCATTTCATTAAGTTAGATTATGCTAAAGCCTATGGCATGATTAAATGGAATTTCATTATTTCTTATCTATAAACTAGAACTTCATGATTATTTTATTCATCTTGGCCATACCTTGCTTACTGATGTTGATGCTCAAGTTGCCATAAATTTTGGATTAAACTCCTTATTTTCTCTTTAGTAGTTAGTTCATTAAGGTTGTCTTGTAACTCCTTATATTTTTATTATGATTTATAAAGGAATATTAGTAAGGGATTTTCAATTGATAATCAAGGAATGTAATTACTTAATATGCACTTTGCAAATGATTCTTTTTTATGATTAACAATTCTTTGCAACATATCAATACTCTATTAGGAGTAGAGGATTATTGCATGTTATGTAGCTCTCATATTAATTAGCAAAATCCTATTGTTTATTATAATGGCAATGTTGATGAGTGGGCTACTCTTAATCCTTGAAAAATATTGAAAAAAATTTTGTCTTTAAAATTTTAGAAATACCTTTTTCTTTGGAGTCTAATCTTATTATTTTGGGAAATTATGTGATTGATAAAATTGAAAAGAATCTTGACAACTAGTGATGAATCGTGATTCATCAAGCTGCGATATCGGACCCCCGATATCGGATCCACGATATCAGGTACGTGATATTGCAGCCCAAATAACGATATCGGATACATGATATCGTGACTCTTGTGTGAGCCTATAAATACACATGTAGGTGCATGAGAGGAGCCAGTTTGGAAATAGTTTGCTTTTCAATTAGTTTTAGAAGTTAGTTCATTTCTTAGTTCCTCTCAACCCTTTCTCCCAGTGCATGCCCACAGTGTGATGATTGTAATTATATGACATCCTTTATTCGAGTGTGATGTACTTGGACATGCACATGACCAAAAATAAAGATCGAGATTACTTCATCATTGTAGCATTCACTTAGCTTAATTATTTAATTGTTATTATTATTTATTTCTTTCTTAGTTAATATCTCTTGACCCTAAACTCCTTAAACATGGAATGAGTACGACTTAATCACGAGCACTCAAGTATGACTACTTGGTAACCCAGTATCACTTGGTAATCCTAGTAGTACTCATGCACGAGGTCCAATATGTGTGTGGATGATTAAGGAATAGATGCTCATGACACTTAGGATAGCTTAGATTCTCTCTCCCTTTTCCTCTTAGCTTAACAAGTTACTTTCCATTACCTCTAGGAGTAGCACTAGCTTAGGACCACATCATACA
>MNCI01006322.1:182511-217522 GCA_015680685.1 Gnetum montanum
TGGAACCATCTTTGCCAGTACTATAATCATTAGATGAAGTTGAGGCAAAGATCAATAAGATGATGGAATGGATGCATAAAAAATGTAGAGAATATGCCAACATTATTGGAGGTAGATTCATGACGAACCAAGAAGCAGGACAAAATACCCTTAAATAATCAAAAAGAAGGGTTGAAAAAAATAAGAGCTCAACTGCCAATCATACGTATCAATGTAACATTTTTCTGTACAATCACCCCAAGGGTCAATATCCAATCTTGTCACATTTATAGGAGCATTGGGGAAGAATGTTACATCTAGAGTTCATATAGAGATACAGTGTTCAGTCATAGTGGCAATAATCCCAGTCATGGGGGATGCCACCCCCAAATTGGTTACACCCTTCATACCATCCAAACCTAAGTGCTTATCAAGTTCAACATCCTATTTTCCCAACTGGGTCAACATCCTCTATCTCGTCACATTATTATTATTCTCCTCAATACTATGAACCCATATCCTCTCCAACAGGACCACCACCTCATGTACATTATACTTCTCCTCAATTTCAACATTCTCATCCTTCACCTCCTTCTACATTGCCACCAACTATACTAGAAGGGTTTGCACCATAGCATGAACCCACTAATATTACTTGTGCTTCTGCTAACAAGAATAGTGGGAACTCTCCTCAACATCGAAGACGCCCCTTCTTTTGGGATGACCAAAAGAAGGGACAACACAATTCTGAGCCCATTGTATCTCCTAACTTAGCGCAAGTTCAACACTATGGTGCATCTTCCTCTTCGAACCCAATGCCTCATGTTACCTTATCAAGGCCACCACTCAATACTCCAACAACTAGTGGCCTAATGAATATAGCCACATGGGGAGACATGTTGATCCTTGCATACCATCTTACAATCATGGGTGCCATAGTGGGTCAACCACTCATCAATTGACTACATCTTATAAATTGCCCCACTATGCTTACTATAATCAAGTGTGTGAACCCCACTTGGGGTACGTTCCAACCACCACATCAAAAGACACCCAATGGTTTCGAATATGACCAGATCCCAATACGTCCAACATGCAAGGATCCGAACTTTTCATTTATTAATCCTCGCCATACTCAACCATTTAGTTATTTGGGATATCCCCCATTCTAATAACAAGCAGGATTAATAAATATTTTTCATTTTCTTTAATTTTGAATTTTTATTTAGTTTTTCACTTTTCAACTTATTATTTGATCTTTTTGTCTTTTTATCTTTTTACCTTTTTATAAGTAATCTCATCTAGGAATAAAACACTCATGTGACTATTGGTTGAGGTGTTGTTTTATGCTATAAAGTCTTAGGTAACTAATTATTTGGATAGTGAGCCCACAACATTCCATTAATAAGAGGTTCTACCCTGGGTACAATGATATCCCTAATCATTAGATGATATCCCTAATCTGATCGTACACCTTGCTATCATGGTGCTCTTATGGTGGTCCATCATTAGATGAAGTAATGTGATGTCACTGATCAGAGGAATGGACTTGGTCTTGATTTTGGAGTGATGGGCTAATGACACACTAATCATGCCTTACATGTAGGATTCATTCTACCCTGGGCCAATTACCTCGTGTCCCACTCTTTGCAATCCCTTCTGTGATTTGCCTCATCTCGCTATTCATGTGATTGTGACTTGTGTCTTATGTAGCATGGAATTCATATTTCATCATAGTGATATCTACATGCGTGTGTTTTGTGAGATTGGTGTGGATTACATTTAACCCTTTTAGTGCCTATGGACATTTTAAGGTGTGGTTATGCAAGGGCACTATAGGTTGGAACTTGCTTTGGGGAGGACCCACTTGCGTAACCCTTGTAATTCACACTCGTAACACATCTCTCGCTCATCATCTAATACCCTCCAAGTATTACCAATGTTCTTATTTCCCTTATCATCCTTCTGGTTCAAATGTTCCTATGAGCTAACACATGTCCTTTTTCCTCATACTCTTCATGATTTTCATTGTCAGATTTTATAGCATTATACTCTTTGTGCCTTTAGGACTAGCTTATATTACCTTGGATCCCTTTACACTGACCTAACAGTCCTTATTTTATACCTTGGAGTTTCAAAAAATTTGTAAATTTTTCAAGTACCCTATTTTCAATAGGACCCGATATCTAGTTGGCCACGATATCAGGTCCCCGCTAGCGGGTATGCGATATTGCATCCTTAAAATCTATATATATGGACCCCCCTACACACATCAACATCATTTGCAACTGTTCACGTGGAGGATTTTTTCAAATTTTCTTCTATGATTTGTGATTACACATCTCTTGTTCCAATAACCATAACTCACTCGCTAGCGCTCCGATTTTCATTCCGTCTGAACCTACTTGAACTTGAAGTGTTTAGCTTAGTTGTGGGGGAGGGGTACATGCCAAATTGCATATAAATTTTTTGAAATTTGTCATCGCCTGAAGGAAACTATCAAGGGTAATTAGTTATAAAAATAATAAACCTATGCCAAAAATAATTTCATCTCCTTATTTATACTGAGAAATTAAACTTTGAAGCCACCTAAGCAAAGTGGGCCAAATATTAAAACTCTTTGGGGACATTTTTCATAAAAATTCCTAACTTTAAAATCACATAGAATAAGAACAAATTCATTAAGATAGGAAGTAAGGTATAACTTAACTTTGGTAAGCAACCTTACTAATGATTGGTCCTGTGTGATTGCAGATGGCCCCAAAGCATGGACAACAAGAAGGTCCCTCTCAAGGTGTCTTTAAGCGACCTAGGAGAGGTAGAGGATAGGCACTTGCCGAACAACATACAGAGTAGGAGGTGAAATCCTTTAGTATCCATCAAGAGACTCTTGCTATTGTACAATCAAAATAGGTAGAAGGTGGAGCAGCAACAGCATTTGAATAGGGACCACACCTCACGTTGCCCCCAGAGTGTGTTCAGGCCATCCATGAAAGTTACACATCAGCTGCAGTGATCGTGGAATTGAACTTTGGACCCTTCACAGAATTTTCTCCTGAGGCCATTAGGGACCAACTCAAAGGGTTTCCATTATGGCCTATCCTCTCTAAAAGTGGTGCCTGATACTTAGGAGAAATGTACTAATTTTGGCACAATAAAGAAGAAGGCACCAAGGTTGACATTGGTGGTGTGTCTATTGATTTTTTGGCCAAGGTTGTTTCGGAAGTGTTAAACCTTCCAGATATGGGGCTGAAAGTTGCTCACCTGTCCACTCGCTCCGATGCTAATGCACGAAACGTTTGGTTGGACAGAGCATACAGAAAGGAAGATAAGATATATGAAGAATTGATGTTGAAAGAGAGAATCTACTTTAAGATTGGTACTTATCACATCTTCCCCACAAAAGGATTAAATAGGATTTCAACATATGCGGCAAGAGGAAGTGCGATATTGATGGGAAAGGTTAATGCTAATGTACCTCATCTATATCTCATGGAGATCTTAAGGTGGTTTGAAGAACGCAAGATAGGGAAGTTTGCATTGCCCTTCCATTGTCTCATCAGGAAGCTATGCAAGCATGTTGGTATTTGGGGATACACCAATGATGTCCTCAGAAGAGCCCAAAATGCTTTGTATGCTGAATTACTGAAGCCACTAGCTGCAAGGAAAAGTGCTGGTGAGATGCTAGAGCTAGAAAAATAGTAAGAATAGATGGTGGGGCCCACTGGAACTCAACTTGTAGGGCCTAGCCAACTTCCAAGCATAGGACCCAGTCAACAACAAGAAGCAGGGCCCAACATGAGCTAGCGAGATCAACCACCATCACCATCGTAGGATTACTAATTGTCAATGAGCCATCTCAGGGCCATCATTGAGACAGTCAGTTGGGAAAGTCGTGATGATGCAAATCTCTTCTATGTCATCGACGATACCATATGATCCACTGTCTCTATAGATCATGCATGGGGTGAAGTGTCCATTCAGACAGGAGGAGGGAAGAATTATTAGTCGCAATAGATTTTAGGGAATGCTGCATCCTTTCAAGTGCAATTGGAGACTAGTGAAGGGGCCACAGTGGTGGTCATGCAGCATCAGGATGCAGCGAGAGTCACAGAGATGGTCACAGACCATATCAAAGAATCTTTTAACATCCTTGTTGTGGCACTGGCAGATTTCACATGAGCCCGAGATGCTCAAACTTTGGCTAATCCCTCAATGACCCTTGCGGAGCATGAGGATGTGCTTGATCGATTGCTACAAATAGGATAGGTGATGATGTCCTTATTTGACATCCCACAGGATGTTACGGCAGCACAATCAAACCTCATCTCCACCAAAGAAAAGCTGCTCATGATAGAGATAAGGGCTAAGCATGCAGAAGAAGAATTGGCAAGACCGCAAGAAAGACTCATAACCCTACAAGCCGCATAGCGGGATCCCTCTCAATTCGTTCCCGTAGACCAACTGGACACCTTCAAGATAGAGCAACTTAACAAATTACTAGTAGAAAAAAAAAAGAGTGGCAGAGGAAAAAGAGAAGGCCAATTGGGATGCCTCCAAGGCACAAGTGCAAACCTACGCACATGCCAAGGCAGTCAAGGCCTTACAAGAAGAGAATAAACAACTTGTTACCAACAATCTTCGGTTGACCTTTGTGGAGAAACAAAAGAACGTTCTCGAAGAAAATTTTCAATAGCTGCAAGAATAGTTGATTAGGGTCAACCAAGACATGAAATGTTTGGCCAGAGAAAATCAAACCCTCTTAATGGAGGAGGTACGCACCATGCTTTAGAAGATAGCCATTGAAATAAGTGTGTGGCAAAATGAGGCCAAGTGGCAAAAAAAATTAAAGGAGAATTTCCGAGACTAGGTGGGAATGTACAAGCAAGTTATTGAAAAAGAGATCCATATGGCTAAGGCCCACATTAACACTTTCAATGCTCAACACACTGATTGGCGGGCCATATTGGATACATATGCATTTGCCCACCAGGAGGAACTTAAAAGTTGGGACCTACAAATATAGGATCTCACAGAGTACATGGTGTTGGCAAATCTGCGGTATGCCAATCTAGCCATGTTGACAGCAAGGCACCTAAGGACAGAGCTCGAGAGGCAGGTAGCTACCACCTATGCCAAGCATGAAGCAAAATTTGTAGAACACAAGAAAACATTGCAGAAGTTGGAAGTTGTAAATTCTAAATTGGAGGTGGTTAAAGCAAGCTACCAAGGACAAAAAGATGTCGCAATGGACTTGGCTTGATGGCTTACAAATTTTTAGGAGTACAGGGATAAAGCCAAAGCCTACGAGGAGGAACGACAAGGCCTAGTACATCAAGGAAAATAAGATGTTCCCACAACTACCATGCCCATGGGAGGTGTCAACCCTGTCAAGCATTGGAGCATCAGCATGGACGGCATAGGATCCTTGAACGGAAGAGGAAAAGCTCCAGGCATTACTTCAACATTATCAAATTCCAAAACCTGGAGCACAAGACAAGGGGAAGAAACCCATGGAGGAGCCACTGCCACTTGGAACCACATGAGTTTTACAAAATTTTGTAATTTTGTGATTTTTCATTTCTTGTGTTGTGTCCCAATTTTATTCTATTAAGTTCTCCATTGCAGCATGCATAAATTCCCTGTTACTCAATAATCCCATACCTATCCACTGTGTAATTAATGGGGCTTATTCTCATTTTGACTTGAGGACGAGTTTTCACTCAGTCATGGGGGTATGATGAATCGTGATTCATTAGGCTGCGATATTGGACCCTTGATTTCGGATCCACGATATCAGGTATGCGATATCGTAGTCCAAATAATGATATCAGATACATGATATCATGACTCCTGTGTGAGCCTATAAACATACATGTAGGTGCATGAGAGGAGTTAGTTTGGAAATAGTTCACTTTTTAGTTAGTTTTAGAAGTTAGTTCATTTCTTAGTTCCTCTCAACCCTTTCTCCCAGTGCATGCCCACAGTGTGATGATTGTAATTGTACGACATCCTTTATTTGAGTCTGATGTATTTGGACACGCACATGATCAAAAATAAAGATTGAGATTACTTCATCATTGTAGCATTCACTTAGCTTAATTATTTAATTCTTATTGTTATTTATTGCTTTTGTAGTTAATATCTCTTTACCCTAAACTCCTTAAACGCAGAATGAGTACGACTTAATCACGAGCATTCAAGTGTGACTACTTGGTAACCCAGTAGCATACCTAGGATATGTGCTTGGTAATCCCAGTAGTAGTCATGCACAAGGTCCTAGATGTGTACAGATGATTAAGGAACGGATACTCATCACACTTAGGATAGCTTAGATTCTCTCTCCCTTTTCCTCTTAGCTTAACAAGTTACTTTGCATTGCCTCCAGGAGTAGCACTAGCTTAGGACCACATCATACACATCACTATGGACTAAACCATATGTGACAAAGAAAATACTAGTCTAGGTGGAAAGACAATGAACTACAATCAACAAGTAACTATCTAGATACCATAGCTAGCCCATCTGCGGAGTTCGATCGGATTGTGCATGAAATGCTTGTATTCGTATGGTTGAGTGTAGGGGTACCTCACCACTCATCAACTAGAATGGAGAAAAGCTCATCCTTACTGGAAAATTTTTAGTTATTAAGAAGATGCTTCTATCAACTCATTTTTATTACTTAAGTTGTTGAGCTCCTTCTAAAACTTCTTATTATAGAATTAATCATATTATTTATTAGTTTCTTTGGTGTGCTAAAAGGAATTTTCTAGAGTTGTTTGGAATATTTGTACTAGTAGTATGATATATGGAGGACTTAGCCTCATTAATTGTTATAATCAAGATCTTTCTCTTATAGTAAAATGGATTGTAAGGTGCATTAATGTAGATGATGTTTGGATAATTCTTTTAAGAAATAAACTTATGCAAGGAAAACCTAAGAATGGTAATAATTGGTCTTTTAATTACTTTCTTCATTGTTTTCTTTTTGCTCATGCCATTTTTATTCTTAGTTCTCTAATTTTTAAGAAAATTTAGAAGGCTTGGTGCAAGCTTAGTGTTGAGCCACGAGGTACCCCTATGTCCAACCATACGAATCACAAGCATTCACGTGCAATCTGGTCGAACTTCGTAGACCTTAAGTTCTCAAGTACACTAGTTCTAAGACATGAAATCTAATTGGAATGATCATTGTCTTCTCAATTCCACTCGTGAGGCACAAGTATATGGTTAAGTGCAACTAAGGTATATGATTTTTATCACTTTATATTTTATAAGTTTAAATGCCTAGAATAAGAATGAAAGGTAGAGAAATTTAATATCTAATTGATCTATTACCTAGCTAGCCTAATGCAAGTACTCATTCCCACTCTCGAGACACATCCTAAATGTGTATAGCGCTGCTAGGTTACCAAGTGTTAAGCATTTTTAGGTTATCAAGTGCTACAATTATGCTCAAAGTGGTTATGCTTGTGTTCATTAACAACTGGAAATTAATTGCTAAACTAAAGTGCATTAAAGTATAGTGCATGAATATTAAATGCATCAAGGAAACATTAATCTATTCTCAATGCTGCAAGGATGATCAAAAGGGCTTGTCTTTATTTCTATCACACTACTGTGCTTAGGTACATTAGTGCCCAAAGAAATATCCGTACATACTCAGACTCCTGCTGCAGGCACTTAGAAATATTTGAACTTTGGGATGGCTAAACTGTAAGAACTCCGTTACTCTATGACAAAAACTATTGCAAAATCATGTGCTCAAGCACTATATTTATAGGTCAGCATATACCCCACGATATCAGATATTCAACATCCCATCTTGGGCTCTAACATCAAGTATCTGATATCAAAGCTCCAATATTAGATATTTGATGTTAGAGTAGAACAAAACATGATTCATCATACCCCCATGACTGAATAAAAACTTGTCCTCAAGTGAAGAAGAGGAGGAATACGTTCTTTACAAAATATTGGGTAGGTATGGGATTATAAACTGACATATAAACTAACTCAAATGGAATAAACAAATTTTAAGTGCTTGAGTGTACAGATTTACAATCTTTTACAAAATTGGATGTTTGTAACAAGAGAAGTGAACATCTTGGATGAAACTGACATCCAACTCCTCTTAGCAGCTGAAGAGTGAGGGAGAAGGTCCAACGATCATGAACAGTCCTTATTGTGTGGTACTGCTGCATCATCCTTGGTGAAGATAGGCTTGCTTCTAGTCCACACTTCCCACTACAATCACAACAAAATCATGGATTGGTATGCAACGTGTAACATATAGCTTTGAAGTACCTCATCTCGTTAGTAGTTACACTTGGCTAGGTTGCGATTATGGTGGATTGATTCTATTAGTAGTGTTAGCGGGAAGACTGACAAATAGGGTAAAATGGATAAGCGGTCCATCATTAAATTTGAAAAAGTTCAAATAGGATGAAATGCTTGAAGAGGATGTAAGAATTCTCAACAATAAAAAGGAAAGTTCACTAAAAAATGTTGTGAAGATGTGCATAATTGGATGTCATTGATGGGAAACACAAAATGATTTGATTGTAAGAATATTTTAGGAGAAAGAACTTAACTAACCCAACCAAAAGATATGCAAGTGAGTCCTCCCCAAAGGAGGCACAAGCCATTTATTTCCTTTGCATAACTTCAAATTGAGGAGTCCATGGGCCCCATGGATGATTAATGGTTATAGAAAGTTAAGTACAAAAACCCAGAAGAAACTACTTAAGAATTTTGAGACATCAAAGCAAGACATCGAATAAGAACATGAAACCAGAAGTGAGGTGAGACATGAAGAGCATAAATGGATGAGAGAGTGTGTGTAATGGAGTTCTTGATTAAGGTTACATGAAGTTCCTTGTGAATTTTATGGTTAAATGACCTAAGAAAATCCATCCTTATTCTAGACCAAAACCAACCATGTTTAGTGAGTTTTCATCACCATTTTAAGACTAGTTCACCCCCTTAAGACACAAGAGTGCTCCCATAGTACAACCATTATTCCTTATTGGAGAAGACAAATGAAGCATATTTCTTTGTTAGCTCCACCAATAGTTTTACAATCTTAGAAAAATTATCTATGAATCGCTAGTAGTAGTCATGTGTCCAAGGAATGACCAAACATCTTTGATGGTTTCTAGTTGGTGCTTGATAATCCCATTAGCATTATTACTTGGTGTGCCCAATAGTGTAGCACTTGGTAACCCAATAGTGGATACGTGGGGTCAAGACATGTACAGAAAATAGGATCAACTGCTTATATTAATTTTTAGGATTTACCTCAATTCCTACTTGTGAGATTTGGTGCCCCAATAAAATGCCTTTTTGGACCATCATATGAATCTTTTGCCAATTGAATCGCAAGTTGGTTTCAGCACATCATTTTAGTACTTGCTCAAGGCAGTCTAGGGCTTGCTCAAATGTAGCTCCATAGGTGGAGAATTCATCCATAAAGACTTCTACACTGCTATCAATTTATTGTTGAAAAATGCTTAGGACTAGAAATTGGAAGGTAGGAGGGGCATTGCACAGACCAAATGGCATCTTGCGATATGCAAAAGTCCCCTAGGAACTCGTGAATGTTATCTTGGCCTAGTTCTTTGGTGCAATTTGGATTTAGTTATAGCCACTATAACCATCCAAAAATCTATAATAGTAATGCCTAGATATTTTTTCTAACACCTAATCAATGAATGACAATGGAAAATGGTCCTTGAATGTTGCCATATTTAGTAGCTAAAAATTGTTGCAAACCCATCACTTGCCATCTTTCTTTGGCACAATCACAAGTGGACTAACCCATTCACTATTCACAATGGGATAAATGAACCTACCTTAAGGAGTTGTTCAATTTCCTCCTTGATAATTTGCTTCAATTTGGGATTCAATTGCCTATATAGTTGCCTCTTTGGCTTCACGGTCAGGTCAATATAGATGCGATGCTAGCATATCCTAGGATCAATCCTTGTGAGTTCGGGATATGACCAAGCAAAGGTTGTTGACCATTTTTCAACCACATTCAATAGTATCTTTTTCTATTTTGGAGCAAGATTTACATTGATTATGATCAACTTCCCATTTTTCAAGAACACATATTTCATGTTGGCTAGTAGAGTTTTTAGTTCAAGGGGCTCTTGCTTGAAATTTTCAAGAATCTCCAACTCTCCCTAGTAAGTATCATCATTTGCATTATCAAAGAGTTGGTGATGAACTTGCTCTAGTTCATCCATGCCTATGACATATATGCATGTTAGGCTCTTAGTAGGTTCCATGTAAAGTGTGCTGCTCTCAAGATCAATGGTTAGCCATTAGGTGACCTCTTGTTTTGTGGTTTTTGCATATAGATACATTTGAATTTCTACTTTTGGTGCACAATGCTTGCATGTAGAGATGGATGCTCATTTAATTGACTAGAGTTTCTACACACAATTGCACCCTATATTATTGTATGCAATGCATGGAACTCGCTTCTTCTTGATCTTCCCAAATGCATTTTCTTTAGATATTTCTAGGGAAAGATCTTTGATGGCCATTCTTGCATCAACGGTGCTCAACCATGACCTTCCCATGATGATTGGAAAGTCCCCTTTATAGTTCTCCACTTTTATCAATAGGAAATTAGTAAGATAAGACCACCCATAAGAAATGGTTACAATGTCTTCCACTAGTCCTAATGCAACAGTGATGGACTGGTCTACCAATTCTAATCTAATATTTCTTTTCTTGAGAGGAGGTAGGTTTCATGCACTATACATTTCATGAAAAATCAAGTTGACACAGAAACTTGAATCAAGAAGAGCTTTGCACGATTCATTCCCAACAATTTGCAAATAAATAAGAGGATTCTAGGATTAGCTAATTTCTTGGAAAGGTTACCAGCTCAAATCCAATCAGATATGATATGAGTTAGCATAATAGCATGGATTCAAGGTGGAATTTGGTTTGAAGGAGACTTGAAGGAATTTGGTACAGAGGGAGGTGAAGAAATAAGGTTGCCAACTACATGTGTATTTGAGGGCTTAGGAAGATTGTGGAATCAGAAGAAAGGCTTTTTTTTTATATCAAGTATCCAACCCACTCGGTTGATGAATTAGTTGTAAGTTAATAACCTTGGTGGCGTTGCATTATTGTAGTTGAGTTGGTAATTCACCCTCCATAGATGGAGTAGGTGGTAGTTATGTTGAGGATGAAGGAAGATATGCAGGAATAGGAGGAGGATAATGGTAAAAGGTGGTATCCCTTCTTACATGTGGAGAATGAGTTCAATAATTATTATGAGGGTAGTAGTGAGGTTGGAAAGTGGAAATGCGATTGGAAGAGTCACGTGGAAATAAGGGTTGCTAAACATAATATCCATATGGATCAAGTTGTTTGTAAGGGTATTGCTACCTTGGTGGATTTAGCATCCATGAATATGGTTGCTACCATTGTGGATACAACTTATATGGTTGTGGTGGAGTTCCATTTGGATAATACTATTGTTGCTGGTAGAACTACCTAGAATTGCCTTGAGCATAAGGCAATCTTTTGAGTGTTTGCCTTTGTGCAAGTTGTGGATTCAAAGCATACATCCCAAACTCCTGTAAGTGCAACTCTATGGGACAACATCCCTTAGGATGTTCATAATGGTAGATGTCACATCCACCATCATAATTTGAATCGATTCCCATAACGTCCTCTATTGCAATAATCTTTCCCTTACTCTTTTGAATGGCATGTTTAGCTTCCTTGTGCCTTCTGCACTCATGATCACTACCTTGTTCTTTGGACTCTTTAGTAATTTTGAGAATAGCTTGAAATTTTCTATCCATGGAGTCCCATAACTGATCAACCTTAGTTGTAATTTCAAATTGAAATTTTTGAAATAGCAAGGTTTTTCAATTCACCACCTTATCAAGTGCTGATTCTTCCTCACTGTCACAAAATTGAATGTCCCTCTTACGAATGGAAGGATCACAGTTGTACTCTTTTGTAGTTTCTTATTTTCTTAATTCTTCTTTCTCTTTTGCTAACTACTCAATGAATCTTTAGATCTGATGAATGCTTAATTCTGATAATTGCCCTTGGGCATAGACACCAAGGGTTCTGCTTATTTCAGATTAAAGCTTGTCTACAATGTGGAAAAATTGGTCTAGTTGAGAATAACCATGGTCAAGATATCTGTGCAATAAGAAATAGTATTGACTGATGGCAACATCCAAGGATTCATGTATTCCTTGTTTCCATCCTTGGATTCACTCCCTCAAGTTGGAAACCCAAGAGTACATTTGATATTTGTCATTGAATAATTCAAGCATTGTACTCCATCATTTGAAATATTCTGATTCTAAGGATTTGTACTAGTTCTTTGCTTCTTTAATGAGTGTCCTTAGAAAAAACTTAAGCTTTTGCAACTCATTTTCTATATTTTGCAAGGCACAAGCATCTTGAAAAGCTTGGAGATGGTTTTGTGGATTTGAGTTATATCTCCCTTTGAATTGAGGAATATTGTTCATGTCCAGCCTCTTGATCTAACTATCTTTAACGTGCCTTGTAGGGATTCTTACTACCTCTACAATATTGAGCATACTTTAGGTAGCAAGAAAAGGCTCACCGAGGCTATGATTTTGGTGCCTATAATGCCCTCTGCTACCTCTTCATTCATAGTGGTGAGTCTCTCTTAAATGCTCGCACCCTTGATCTTGACCTGCATGGTGGTCCCTTTGATCATTTTGGTCCCATTGATCACCTTCATCATGGTTGTGCCCCTTGTAGTTGCAATCAAAGCTAGAAGAAGAAGATGATGATGAAGAAGGTGAAGAGGAAGGAAGACTAGCATCATCATGATGCCTGCTACCCCTTCTTCGGTGATCATGGCCACGATCATGATCTTGTTTCTTGTCCGCATATCTACCTTAACTTGCCCCTTTGGATTCTTCTTTGTCATTAGATCCATTCTTGCTAGAATCAGGATTATGGATCATGGATTGCAGTTTTTGGTTTTCACCTCCTTCATCAAAGTTAAAAAGAGGTAGTTCACTAAATGGAAAACCCCTAGAGAAGGGTTCCCCATCATCTTTTTGGTATAGTAGGAATGGAGAATCATCAAACCTTTTCCCCTTCACAAATGCATGACACTATTCTAACTGGTGATCCTTGAGACGTTGTGCATCAGTGGGATGATAATCCTTGGCATCAGTATCTTGCACAACATACTCAACATGAAGTTCTTGAAGGCCCAAACGGATAAGAATTTGTTAGAGCATTGCAGGAACGGATTGATCTGGTAGCAACACAATGTTGTCCTTCATGTCACACCACTACAGTTGTTAATCCTAGTGTAGGATGAAGGTGAAGTTGGATACCACTCTGTGTTGTTGGGACACTTGCTAATCTACTTCATCAAACTTGGATGGAGAATCACTCCTATGAGAAGAAGACATCTTGTATTAGAAAAATAAAAATTCAGTGTGCTCCTTAAAATTGTTGTAGTTGTTTTTGAAGTAGGATATGACTCTAAGGTTTTTGCCAATGATTTGAATAATTTTCATTAGTTCTAGATAGTGCATGTAACAATTAAAAGGTCCCCAACAATGGTGCCAATGTTGAGTGGTGAGATACCCCTACACCCAACCATACGAATCACAAGCATTCACGCACAATCTGGTCAAACTCCATAGACCTTAAGTTCTCAAGTACACTGGTTCTATGACGTGAAATTTAATTGAAACGATTGTTGTCTTCTCAGTTCCACTCATGAGACACAAGTATATGGTTAAGTGTAATTGAGGTATATGATTTTTATCACTTTATATTTTATAAGTTTAAACACCTAGAATAAGAATGAAAGGTAGAGGAATTTAATATCTAATTAATCTATTGCCTAGCTAGCCTATCACAAGTACCTATTCCCACTCTCTGAGACATCCTAAACACATATAGTGCTATCGGGTTACCAAGCATTCAACATTTTTGGTTACCAAGTGTTACATGTATGCTTGAAGTGGTCATGCTTGTGTTCCTTAACAATTGAAAATTAATTGCTTAACTAAAGTGCATTAAAGTAAAGGGCATGAATATTAAATGCATAAAGAAAACATTAATCTATTCTTAGTGCTACACGAATGATCAAAAGGGCTCATCTTTATTTCCATCACACTGCTATGCTTAGGTACATCAATGCTCAAACAAAGATCTGTACACACTTAGACTCTTGCTGCGGGCACTAAAAAATATTCTAACTCTAGAATGGCTAAATTGCAAAACTTTGTTACTTTATGAAAAAAACTATTGTGAAATCATGTGTCCAAGTGCTATATTTATAGGCCAACATATACCCCATGATATTGGATATTCGACATTGTGTCTTAGGCTTCGACATCAGGTATTCGATATCGAGGCTCTGATATTGAAGTAGATCAAAACATGATTCATAATTTAGTAAGTATTGGAATTATAATCATTTATAGTTTCAAAAGATATGCTTAAGCAAATTAGTCCTTGATAGCTTCCTTTTAATGAAGGAGCCAGAGCTACTAATTCATCTAGATTATGTACCACATGGAGCAACTTTGATATTACTATAGTTTCTTATCTATGTATGCATAATAAATAAATGACATGAAATGAAGCTTCTAGCCTTTATGGTTTGAATATAAATAATTTTTTGATGAAAAATTAATTTATAATCTTGAGAATTTATTTAAATTAATAATATTTTTTCTAAACATTTTTTGGAAGGATGGTAGATTTATTTTTTCTTTAATTTTAAAGTTACAAGATTATTACAAAGAATGATTTTATTCATAAAAAATTTAATAAAGCTTGAAAAATTAGTGTAGGAACACCTCTTATGTGCCCCTTTGTTCCTTCCTTATGTGTATGATTTGTAGAATTTGGGCTCTATAGAGATGTCTTGGAGGATAAGGAGATATCTTTTCTAGGAGCTAGAATTGTGTAGGAGATGTCTTAAATTTGGAGGAGATGTCTTGGCTGAATTTGAAACTTCTTAGAGGAGATATTTCATCTTGAGTGGAGACATCTTGGGGAAGATGTCTTGTCTTAGAGAGGAGATGTCTCAAGAAAGATGTCTCCCCAAACCAGGAGAGTAATCAAGGAAGATGTCTTGCTAAGAAGAAGACTTCTTGACTAGGAAGGAGATGTCTTCCAAAAATAGTACATGTCTTTGTTGAAAGTTGTGTTTTCATGGGAGACATCTTGCCAAGGTTAGAGATGACCTGTACAACTAGGAAAACTTCTGAAATCACCTATCCTAATTCAAGAAATAGTAGGGGTAAGTTGAAAAAGGATGGAAGCATCTAGGAAAAATGTGAGAAGGCCATGGAAACATTTGAAGAACCTAAAGATGAGTTGAGGGAAGGTTTCTAGGTTTCTTGTCTCTTATTGTTCATAAATATTGATGTAATTTATAATTGTTGAGAAAATGAGAGAAAGGGAGTTGTGTTATAATATTTCTCAATGAGAATTCTTAAGTTGATAAGAGCTTGGGTAAGGTGTGAGAGACCACATAAGTGAGTGCATAGAGATTATAGCTTCAAGGTCAATTATGCAAACCTGTGTATTCTAGTCTTTCTTGTAAGTTGAGATCTCATTCCTAGGTTGTGGGAGACTCTCTATTGGTTATGTCTTGAATTAAGAACAATTATTGTATGGTTGTAGAGCCTCATGCTTTGCAATATCATTTGAGTGTGAAAGGTTTTGGATGTTGTGGGTTTTGAGAACCTTGTTGTAATCTTCTCATCAATTAATTGAAGATATCTAGTTTTCTTATTTTCTAGCAATTTTTTTTATCTTTACATAATATCTAGATTTAATATTTTAAGGTGAAAAATTAGTGAAGTAAACCTACTCTAGCATTATTGGTATTAGAGCTTAGTATCTTGTTGATTATTTCTTAGAATTGATTAAGGATTTTGTCAATTTCAAATGGCATCTGATGAGCAGTGAATACCCGAACGCTCTATCAGACGAATCACTAAGTGTTCACACATGATTTAGTTGAATTCTATGGATGTTATGTCTTTTAGTACACTAGCCTCTAGGAAGGAAACTTGTCCTAATAGTCATTCTTTGTCTTCCCAATTACACTTGTGATATGTAGAAGTATGGTTAAGTGTAATCAAGGTGTATGATTTTTATTATTTTTATGTTTTATGTTTTGGGTGTTTAAAACAAAGGATGAAAAGAATGAAGTAATTTAATTGCTAAATTTACCTAATGAACTAATTGATGTCTAAATAATCCTAACATAAGCATCCGATTTCACTTTCCGTACACATCTTGAACATGTATAAAAACATTAAGTGCTATTGGGATTACTAAGCATCATGCGCATGCTCAAAGCTACTGGGTTACCAAACATTAAGCATTATTCGGATTACTAAGCATCATGCGCATGCTCAAAGTGGTCATACTTATGTGCCTAATTAATTTCTATTTAATCTACGTTAGTTTACCTTAATTTAGTTTAATTACTTAAAGCATTAAATAAAATTGCTAAAAACATTAAATGCATAAAGAAAATATTTAGTCTAGCCGAAGTATTTCAAGGTTTATTAGAAAACTTGTCTTTATTACCACATACACTGTTGTGCTTAAGTACAATAGTGCTTGGATAAAGATCTGTACACTTAATGACTCTTGCTATGGGCACTTGGGAAAATATTCTAACTTTGGGGAAGAAAAACTGCAAGAGCTATGCTATGCTATGACTAATATGACTCCAAAATTGTGCATCCAAGTGGTATATTTATATGCTGGCACACATCTTATGATATTGAATATCCAACATCGCTTCTAGATCCCCAATATCTGGTATCTAATATGAGGGCTCCAATATTAGATATCTGATATCATAGCTTGACAAAATACACTTCATCATACCCCCACAACTGAATAAAAACTTGTCCTTGAGTGAATAAAAGGAGGAAAAAGTCCCTAGTCAATTTTGTGGTTAAATGACTTGATAAAATCCATCCTTAGTCTAGACCAAAAACAACCACGTTTAGTGACCTCACATTATCATTTTAAGACTGGTCCATCCCCTTCAGACATAAGAGTGCTCTCACAAAACAACCACTGTTTCTTATTTAAGAAGAAAAGAGAACCAAGAAGTGAGAAAGGGCCTTAGTTAGAGTAGATCTTTAGGCATGGGTAACATGTCTTTTTAGTCCCATAACCAATGCTTGTAGCCCATTTATTTTGTCTAAGGGGTATGCTTTGAATTCCCGTCATTTTTTTTACTTTTGAATTTTTGGATCGAAACCACATCATACAAAGACTTATTCAACTTCTTGTTATTGGTTGATATGGAATGCTAAGAAATCCATGAAAATATTCATGCACCCAAATAAGTAGAAGAGTATAAAGAGTATTGAGTCCCCTTGAAGTCACACCTTGTTCAAACCTTTGAATCCTTTCCAAGTTTGAACTACTAAGATCACAAGTTTATCAAAGTTTAACTTAAGGAAAAGGGACCTCATACTTCCAAAACAAGGAAAACTATAGAGTTTGTGGATGGGTGGATGTCGTGGACTCACTACCTATTTCATGAAAAAGAAACCATGTCTTAGTTATTAGCAACAAAATTCAAAGCTAGAATCCAACACTAATAATCAAATAACCAGATAGCACATGCTCACATCAAGTAAAGCATACTATACCTAGTTGGCAATAAGGCATGTTATTATTAGAACATAATAAGAAAATCATCCCAAAATAAAGAAAAATATACAAGAAATTGTAAAATATTCATGAAAAATAAAATGTACTAATGATGTTATAAAAAAAATTGGAAAAAATTAATAAAGTAAAAACAAAAAGGTGTAAGATAAAAAAGGTGTAAAACAAAAAGTTGTAAAAACAATAAGCTGTAAAAAAAAACGTGTAAAACAAAAAGATGAAAAAATCAGAAGCCACTATAATGGTTAGCATGGATGGTGATGAGCGGTTGAGGTACCCCTATGCTCAACCATACAAATCATGAAGCATTCACACACGATTTGGTCAAATTCCATCAACTCTATGTTTTTTGGTACACTAGTCTTTTATAAAGTAAACTTTATCCGAACAGTCATTTGTTGTCTTCCCAATTAGACTTGTGATGTAGAAAGGTATGGTTAAGTGTAATTGAGGCATTTTATTTTTATTATTTTATGTTTTATGTTCTTGGTGCTTAAAATAGAGAAATGAAGTAATTTAATAACTAATTTAATTCAATTAGTTAACTAATCTCTAACTAGTCCTAACATAAGCATTCAGTCCTACTTTTCATACACATCTTGAACCCATGTATCCACTATTGGAATTACCAAGCGCTTATGCTATTGGGCAAACCAAGTAATAATGCTGTTAGGATTACCAAACGAATACATGTTTATGCTCGATGTGGTCATACTTATGTGTTTAATTTATTTAGCTTAATTAATTAACTAATCACTTGAAGTATGATTTAACTTAATTAATTTCATAATTAATAAAAATAATAAATGCATAAATAAATCATTAATCTATTCCAAGTGTTGCAAGGTTTGATCAAAAGGCTCATCTTTGTTGCCGTTCACACTAGTGTGTTTAGGTATAATAGTGCTCGAATAAAGATTCGTATACTTTCTGACTCCTACTGTAGGCACTTAGAGAAATATTCTAACTCTCAAATGAAAAAACTGTAAGAGCTTTGCTATAACTATCACTTGACTTCCCATAAACACAGTTGGTGAGTGTGTATTTATAGACTTTATTGTAGAGCTATGTCAACAGGGCCCCATTGATGCAACAAATGTTATGTTGACATGGCTCCATCGATGGGGCAACACCATGTAGATTGGGCTACATCGACAAGGGCCCGTTGATGTGACACTTCGATGCTTTATCATACCCCCATGACTTAATGAAAACTTAAACATGAGTTCCTTTACAAAATTGGGAAGGTATGGGATTATTGACTGACTCTTGACATAACAAAATGATATAACAAAAGTGAGTGCCTAAGTGTACAAATCAACAACATTACAAAAATTTGTGATGTTCATGATACAAAATTAAACACCATGACATGACTACTCAAAACTAGACAATGAATCCTCTAATGGGATGAAGGAGGTTGAGAAGATCAAATAGTCCTAGGCAGTGGAGGCTCCAAAGGTTCTAAAGGACCTTTGCTAGCTTTAGGCATGTGTAATGGTTGATGCAGCTGTGGTTGTCCTGCTATGGTTGCTACCTTTAGTGGAAGGTGAAAGGCATCTAGTAGTGCCTTCATCTTCTCCTACTTTCTCTGGGGATCATTCACAATCTATGTGGCATCACCAATGTGGGCTAGAATGGGGATATCCCATGGATAGGGCATTATTGGGAACAACTCCTTAACATTGAAAAACTAGGTAGTAAATTGTTTATGTTCGATATCAAACATCTTGACTACGTTTTATAGCTCATGATAGTCATTCATTCTTTTAACCAAGTTCTCAACAATAGATCTTTGATTAGTGTATTTGCCTTTGAGAACTTTGAGTTCTGCATTTTCCACTGCAAGCTTTTGCTTGGTGTCCTTGTGGTGGTTGAACTTAGACTTGTATAATAAGTACAAGCTAGCCACTTGCTTCTCTAGTTTTGATTACAGTTGTTTGGCAGTCAACATAGCTAGATTCGTGTACTAGCGAGTGGCAAGCTCCATGTATTTTGTCATTTCCTTTATTTTCAACTCCTTTAGATGATTTTTTGCTTTATTGTATTGAATATGTTTTTTATTTACTTCTTTTTGTAGGTTGATCTGGTCTTTATAGTGATCCTTGACTCTCTCAAATTTGAGAGCCTTTGGTTTCCAAGTGACTCCCTCTATTGTAGTCTTTTGGCAAAGGGCATGGACCTCCTCCATGGAGAGGCTTCTATTCTCAGCTATCGATTTCCTTACCTTTGTGTTTGCTCTAGCTAGTTACTCCTGTTGTTGATGGATAAAGTTAATAAACTATTGCTTGTGCTCATCAACATTTCACAGGTGATGGTTCTCTATGATCAGTTGCTTCTAAATTCTATGTTGGGAAGCCTTTACTAAGGATTGGTAGAACATCATCATTTCCATTGCACCCTCAACCCCTTTTAGTTTGGTTTGAAGCTATTTAAGAGCTTCATCTCTTACCAATGATGGGTTGAGAAATGCAAGGTCAACAATTTGAGCTTTTAATTTAGCAACTTCAATAGCCAAGCATTCATTTAGCTCCTTGGCTATTTTGAGTTGCCCATCCAAGATAATGTTTTTGCCCCTTGCCTCTAGTAGCTTCGATTAGGTTGTAGTAATACTATTTGGAGGATTAAAGAAATTCGAAAGTGGTTGCTTGGTTCCTACCAATCGGTCTAGTAGATCTTCATGCTAAACTATTCTTAATTTGCCACCTATGAGCCGTGCAAATGTTTGCACATCTTTGAGTGTAATGATGTTTGGTATAGACATCATAGATGCATAAAGTGTTTTAGCAATTTTGTCAACAACCACCTTTGCTGCTATCTCCTATCCTTGGTGCTGCATCACTAGCACTATTGCCTCCTTGCCTTTCTCCAAGCACATCAAGAAGGTTACAACATTCATAAAAATCTCTGGGAGTGGCTATTATTCTACAAAAGATACTGTTACCTCTTTAGCGCTAAGATTTGACCTCATAGACAACTATGTTTGTTAGATGAAGAAAATGGATCCACCTCCTTCCATCAAGCTAACTATTTGGGCCACCTCATTTAGATGACTTATTGTTGGCTGGTACAAAAATGGGTCTCCACCACTTGTGCCTCCTCATTGCTCTTATTCACTTAAGAGCCATTCTTGGTATTTGTGCAATCATTGGGCTATTGCAGTGACATTTGACATAGTTGTCTAAGTGGTAGGTGAAGGTGGTGGCTGCTGCTCTTTTTCTTGAATAGTTGTTGCAATCATCTTATCCTTCATCATCTTTGCCCAATTAATAGTTGGAACACATCTGACAGCATCATTTATATAATGGACTATCCCTCCCCTTTGATAGATTTTTATGATGAGACATGGAAACAGGAGTGCCTTCTTTCCACGTTTGTTCTCTTTAAACCGCTTCTCTATCTCTAGATAGATCACTTGTGGAAGGTTGATAGGGAATATCCCATTCAAAGTAGTGCATGCATGGGCAAAAAAGCTAGTGATCTTGCTAGGCCTTATTGTGGGGTTTAAGTGAAAGGCTACAATCTTGTACTGGTTTCTTTTGGTTGGTGTGAGCACACTATACTCCTTACGGTTGATACATAGTATCACCAAACCCATTCCTTTTTGATGTTGTGGTTCACCTGCAGGAATCGCGGTGAGATTTGCCCTAGTTTTTAGCAACCCAAGTGCTTTAGCAATGGCCAACATCGAGTAGGACACTGAGATGTTCTTGATTTTGACCATTGAAATGACTTGCCTATTGTTCCAAAATAAGAATGTTTCTCCCATGTACCACTCCCTATTGAAGGTGATAATGGGAGAGGTCTTCAGTTGGTCTTATACTTCTTTAGGTGCTTTCTTTAGGAAAGAGCCAAAGTTTAACTCCTGGAGCATTATTTTTTGGACCTCCCTGGATTTGATTTGAGTTAGGTAGGCCTCCATCAAGGTCACCTCAAGGTTTGTTTGCTGAGCTAGTGCCTCATCTTGGTGGGAATGCTTTGTTGTTGTTGTTGGTTGATGAATGGGTTCCACTTTGGCCTCTTCCCTAAGAGGATTTGTGGCATGGGTTGTAATTGGTTCTTCTTGAGCTTATTCTTGGCCCCTTCCTATTCTTGGTTGTTTCTCCCTTTGTTGAGATAGTTCTCCTTCCTACATGTGTTTGCCTTTCAATGCCATTTGCAGGCACAACACATCCATGGATTAGTAGATATAATGTGTAACTTTTGAATTTTTTGAATTATACCTTATCTTGTTCATTAGTTACACTTGGCTAAGGTTGGATTATGGTAGATTAATTCTTTTATTAATTAATTTTTATTATAAGTGTCACTGGAGATCGTTGAAAGGGTTTAATGTCTGTAATTTTGTGTTTAAATGTTGATTTCTTAGTTAAACCTTTGTGGGAGTTAGAAAAATGGTGAAATTTTTTTTATCAAAAATGGCACATATGTGGCCCCCATGACTAAGAGCTTACTTATGGTAGCTATAAGGTCAAAGAATAGAGTGATTTGGATAAATGGTTAGGAAGTTATGGGCTCTGGAAGGTTTTGGGCTTTGAAAATTTGAAAAACTCCCTTGGCATTTGCAATCAAATGTGAAAATTTCTAAGGGGGATCATGCATATTTATACTATTTTTGTGCTATGTAGACAGGGCTGTGTATACGCATGGGCTCTATCGATGGGGCCTTGTTTATGGGATCTGTAAACAAAATTTTCAAATGTGAATATCTTGAAAAATACAAGGAATTTTTGAATGAATTTGGGATCCATGAAGTCCCAGAAAAACCAAGAATATGATGAAATCATTAAAGAGGATCTTTGAAAGTGTAAAAATTCAAAAATTTGATGGAAAATATGTGCATTAAACAAAATATGTAAAGGAGTAGTTGGTTGAATGTAGAAGATGGATGTACACAAGATTTTGATTGTAAAAATGCCTAAAGATAAGGTGCTTAATGAACCCCACTAAGAGGTATGCAAGTGGGTCCTCCCCATAGTAGGCACATGCCTTGTTTGCCCTTGCATAACCTCAACTTAAGGAGTCCATGGGTCCCATAGGCGATTAATGGTTGATGGAAGTTAAGAACAAAAACCCAGAAGATTCTACCAAGGAATTCAAGTAGATCAAACAAAGACACTAAATAATAGGATTTCTTATTAGAGATTTGCTAAATAATGCACTGAAGAAGCACAAGTTCTTGTTTAGTAGCCACCACTATCTTTCCCATCGAATAGGAAGATCTTGAGATAGAGAAAGAAGAAACCACTGGAACAGACTCAGAAAATAATGTTGGTGTTGCCTATGGAAGAGAACCTTTTCTAGGTGTCATAGAAAAAAAAGGCATGACTGGTGATCTAGGTGGTGGAATAGGAGTCTATGTAGAAGTAGCACTTGTATCATCTTTATCCATCTCTTGGATAAAGTACTATGACTCAGACTTCTGCAATAGAAAAAAAATAACATCATACAAAGGAAAGAGAGAAGTATTCAAACTTTTAAATAACTAAAACTTACCTCTAGTTGCTTTCCTTTATCTTGTCTTGAACTCTGCTAAGTTTGTTGGGATTGTTGTGGAGCCTGTTGTTGAGTATATTGTCTTATAGCTACTGGATTGCCAAAACTTTGTCCAGTACATTACCTCTACAAAAAAAAAAAAAATTATTAGAAAAAAAAAATATAGATAAGATATTAAACTAAGTAAATTATATTTAAATATATACCTTAGGAGTAGAAAGTGTGATCTATTCTTGTGATGAACTGTACCAAAGGTCAAAGTACTTTGAATATCTTCAACCGGTGTAGCTCCAACACTTTGCATTAGTTTATTTTGTAGCCTAGATTGTATTATCAAAATACATAAAATAAAAACATAATCAACAAATAAGGAAATGATAAGAGCATAAAAATACCTCATTACTTTCCTCCTGATTTTGAGCTTACTGTAAAGTCAGTTGACCTTTCTTGGCATCCATAAATCTTAGTCCTTATAGCTCTTTTATCTTTGAGAAATTCAGGGCATAACTAAGGATTTTCATGAGTAAAATGTTTTTTTGGATGATCATAACTTAGGATCAAACACATGATCAAGGGTATACAACATAGGATATAGGATTTTAAAAGATTTTGTTAGGCAATAGTAATTTTAGTCATGGCATTATACCAGAGAAACAAGACAATGACCAATCATAAAATCTACCAGTTATGACACTATGAAATATGAAAATAGAATAAAAATCAACATTGGATTGCTGTCTATACCATAAAACCTTGCTACTAAAAAATAAACATAAATCAAAGTGAGCCTCATTAATGAAATCTTCACGAACAATTGGCTTTTGCCAATGGTAGAATTAGTAACATAATTAGATAATTCCTTGTTACTAAAAAATTTAAATTTTGGGGAATAAGTTGAAGAAATTAAGGGAACTTCTCCTTGTTGAAAACTTAAGACTAATTGAATATTAAGAGGAAGGATTGTTATTGCTCCAAAAACTAAATGGGAAGTAGAACTTTTCTTATTATCGTACTATTCACACCACTTTATAGGAACACCCTTGCAATGGAAGAGTTTAAAATTGAAAAAATAAGTAAATCAACTAACCTAAAAGTGGTAAGGTACCAGAAACCCTCCTTCCTAAGCAAGCTAAGAATATGATTAGAAGTAAAGAGTACATTATTTTGATGTAAAATAATATTGGGCAATGAAGAGCTACTTAAAAGAGTTTGAGGTGAAGCTTAATGTTTGGGATTAGAATTCTTTATGATAGAAAATTTTCAAGTTTCTCTGCTAACAATCTTTTGTTGATATTGAGTTGTGATGAGTAAATCATTCTATTTCTCATATTTATAATACAATCATAGAAATTTTAGTAAAAGTAAAGAGAAAGTTGTAACTTAAGATAACCAAAGATTTAATAAAAGCCAACGTATACTTTTTTAAAGAAAAAGCTAACATTTACATTTTGTTTTTAAAAGCTAACATTCACTTTTTTATATCCAACTTATGGTTTGAAAAATATGGTAATTCTCGAGTTACGTGCAGTTTAATTTATATATATACATATATATATTTTTTTTTTAAAAATAAAAATGCTATTTTAAATTTTAAATTTTAAAAAAATCAAGTAAGAGATCCCAATAATTTAAAACAAACACTTAAATTAAAAAAAGAAATTTTTGCAATCGGTTGTTGGAGTGAGGTCGCTAGTAGGCCGTGGCAAGGCTTGTGGCCAATCGTAGCGAGGCCATGGCTGCGAAGGACTGGCCTTTGGGCTAGGCCCAAGGGCACACAAAAAAATCGCCTGCCACATTGCCCTTGCCACACCACACCATGCCATGCCTCACTTGCCGCACCACATTGCGTCTCACCCTCTTGCATCACATCACTTTGTGTCATGTCTATCCACATTGCACCATGGCTCACCTGCCTGCACCATGCCATGTCTGCCATGCCCACTTGCTGCTTGCCCACTTCCTGTTGTGCACATCAGCCATTACCTTCTCTAGCATCATCCATCACCGCCTGTAGTGCCATCGTACAAACCTTGGAATGGATTGTCTGTAAGTAGATGGAAAAATTGAACTTTTTTGGACAATTAATGAGAATTTTGAAATTTCGGTCAACTAATAGAAAAAGTTCAAGAAAACATTTTGCGCCCATAATTATTAGGTTAAATAGAAAATGCACTCAATTATTTACAAAAATTCAAATTAGCGCTATGGTAATAAGAGAAATAAAAATTTTGTCATTAAGCACGCATGTCTTAAAGTAGAACTAAGATGGATAACCTCTCATGAAGTCTTGAAAAACATGAAAGTTCGTAAACATAAAACAACTATAACTTTTGAATCCCAAGTTTGTTTCTAACCAAACAAAAATTGATTGTAACAGATTTGAACCTTCTAACTCAATGGAACTATCAGATTTAGCTTTTGGATAATACAAAAATAACATTTAATTTATTGTTTTAGGTCCTAAAAATAATTAGGATTTAGTACTTGATAAAAAATCCATGACAGTTTCAACTTTTTTTGCAATTACCTAACAATTTTGAGATCCATAAAAAGGGCCATAGAAGCTAAGGATTATCAACATACCTGATTTCTTTAACTTACCAATGTCAAGAATCTAAAGAACAAATTGGAGAAAAATGGAAGCTCGAGTTAATGACCGAATGAATACCCTTGAAGATCAAATTAATGAGATCAGGGGTGTTCAAGAAGAACCTTGTCACTCAAACCAAGGGTTTAAGACAAAGATGTAAAATATGTCTGAGGAAATTAGGAAATTATCCCAGAGTTTAGAAGATAAATGATTAGACATGCAAGGAAAGATGGATTCTTTTGCAAACTCAATCAAACAATTAATTGAGCATCTCATTCAGCCTTCAAGCCCTACCCCCAGTCTACCTAGGGAACAACATCAAGATCAAGATCAACTTTCCCTAAGGATCCACACCAAACACAACCTTCACCTCAACTTTCCCTAAGGATCCACACCAAACACAACCTTCACCTACTAGTGGACAGGATACTAAAATTCCTCTTGTAGGTTGTAGAATTAAAATCGAAGGTGAGGGATATGAGAATTGGCTTAATCCACCTAGAGAATGGTTGACACAAGTTCATGCTAAGAAAGTAAAATTAGATCATTATGATGAGCCTTTGGATTTAGTGCTGAGACAAAGGATTAGCTTGATATAATGAAAAATTACTTCAATATGTTGAATTTGTCAAGCCATGAGCGTTTATAAGTTATTTCCTTGTATCTAAGAGAACTTGCAACAACATGGTGGAATGGACTAAGATCTCAAGGTTTGATTACAAATTGGCTTAAATTTTGTTGAGATTTTGAACAGAAATTTGTTCTCGATTCTTTTCTCAAAGAGTGCAAAATGAGATTTGATTCCTCAAGGTTGGGAAGGTGATCCATAGATGATTACTACATAGAATTTTGTGATCTTTCTCGGTATGTAAGTTAGCAAGATGAGGGAGAATTAGCTTCAAAATTCATTGAAGGACTCCATGCTCAACTGCATCCCAAAACATGAGCTCATAATCCTCAAATTGTTGATAAAGCATATCAAATTGCTAAAGATTATGAGGAATCAAATTAGATATGAGTTACTCTTCGACAAACAACTCTTCAATAGACTACCTTTCGACAAGCAATGGTAGAGGAGACACCAACCAAAAAAGCTTGATCAGGATCAGGATGTTTCATTTTTGGTGAAGATCATTTTAAATTAAATTGTCCAAAATTTTGAGCAAAAATACAAAGGATCAACTAAATCAAAAATCAAAAATCCAACCCAAACATGAACAAAGGAAAAATTCCAACCACTACCACAACTGTGAAGAAGATAGCTGCATCAACTAAATTATGTTTGCATAAATTTCAATTTGCTTTACTAATTTTTGGAAGGTTTAATTAAAGGTAAAAAAATTAAATTTTTGATTAATAATGGTGCCAATGATAACTTTATTTCTCTAAATTTAATTAATTTTTTGAAATTAAGTTTACCTTCTAAGAAAATCATTAAGATAGAATTGACAGATGGCATGACTATAAGCAAGCATACCAGGTATGGAGAAATTAACTTTACCTTACAAAACATGCCTTCCATTGATGAATTCTTTGAATTTGAATTAGGTGACGTTGATGCAATTTTAGGAATGCCTTTCCTGCAAAAATTTGATTTTACTGCCCACTTTAGAACTTGTATTTTAAAAGTCCCAACCATTGATGGAGTCAGGGTTCTAAGGGGGGTAGGAGCAACAAAGAAAATTCATACTATAATTATTAAACAAGCTAAAAGATTAGTAAAAAAAGGTGCTACGATGTCGGTTGTTAAAGTAACCCAACCTCAAAAATCTTTAAGTACTGAGATCTTGAAAGGACTTAAGGAATATAAAGATTTCGTATTTGGTGAAACTAGAGAACTACCTCCAAAAAGAATCGTCGAGCATGCCATTGATATTTTTTCTAGCACAAAACCTGTTTCAAAAGCCCCTTATAGAATTTCTACCTCTAAATTAAGAGAATTAAAAGTACAATTAGACCAATTATTAGAAGAAGGGAAAATTAGGCCTAGCGTATTACCTTGGGGTGTACTAATCTTATTCATTAAAAAGAAAAATGGTATACTAAGATTATGCATCGATTATAGAACATTGAATAAAGTGATGATTAAAAATAGTTATCCCTTACCTAGAATCAATGATTTTTTTGATCAACTTATGGGTGCATGTTATTTTTCAAAGATTAATTTAAAATCAAGTTATCACCAAATAAGGATCAAGGAGAAAGATATTGAGAAAACTACTTTTAGAACTAGGTATGGGTTATACAAATTTGTTGTGATGCCGTTTATATTAACCAATGCACCTACAACATTCATGGCATTAATAAATAATATTTTTTGTGAATATCTTAATCAATTTGTTATAGTATTTATGGATGATATACTTGTTTATTCTAAGTCAAGAGAAACACATGTCAAACATTTGAAAATTACTATGAAAATTATTAAAAAGCATAAGCTAAAAGCTAAATCGAGTAAATGTAAATTCTTTAAGGAAGAAGTTTCATACTTAGGACATATAGTTTTTAAGGACTACAATTAGATCTAGCAAAAATTAGTGCCATTTAGGACTGGCCTAAATTAAGAGATGTTACAGTGGTATGTAGCTTCTTATGCTTAGCCAATTTTTATCGATGTTTCATTAAAGATTATTGTACCTTGGTAGCCTAATTGACTGACCTTTTGTAGGAGAAACGTGTGTTTAAGTTAGATGAAAAATGGAGGGAATCTTTTCTTAGATTAAAGATGCTTACAACAACACCTATTTTGAGAATTTTGGATGAAGAATTATCATTTGAAGTATCCATGGATGCTTGTGGAATAGGAATTGATACAATTCTTTAAGAAGAAGATAAAGTGGTATGTTATGAATTTCGTAAAGTACGAGGAGAGCTGAGGTAAATTAGTCAACCCATGATTTAGAATTACTAGCAATTGTTCATGCTCTAACAGTTTGGAGACATTATCTTTGTGGAAAAAGGTCTGTACTAAAAATAGATCATAAAAGTTTAGAATATTTGCAAAGATAGCCTATTTTGAATACTTGTCAAATGCGATGGATAGAATTATTGGTTGAATATGATTTTAAAATCAAATATATTCCTAGTAAGAAAAATGTGGTAGCTGATGACCTTAGTCGAATGTAGAACCTAATGATAGGTGTGGTAGTGACCCCTACAAAAGAAGAAATCAAGGAACAAATAAAAGAAGATCCTTATTTTAAAAAGATTTTAACCAATATTTCCTATGAGCCTCAATATCAACTTACCTCTAATGGTTTATTGATGAAAGAACAAAGAGTATGTATACTAGAAGGAAATTAGAAACTAAGGTTGTTGTGTGAAGCATATGAAGTACCATACATAGGACACCCAGGTTATATTAAGACCTATATGATAATTCAATTTTTTTTTGGCCTGGGATGAAGAATGATATGTCCTCATACATTAAAAATTATCCAACATGTCAAAGAATAAAAATTGAATAGAAAAAAATTAGTGGATTATTACAACCTTTGAAAGTCCCAACCTGGAAATGGGAAGATATCACTATGGATCTCATTGTGGGATTGCCAATAACTAAAAAGGAAAATGACTCAATTTTCATAGTGGTTGATCATCTATCAAATATGGCACATTTTATGGCTTTGAAATCTACAAACACAGTAGAAGAAGTAGTCCAAAAATTCATACGTGAAGTATTTTGATTACATGGTTATCCAAAATATATCACTTTGAACAAAGATCCCAAGATCATATGCAAATTTTGGAAAAATTTCTCTAGGGAACTTGGAACCCAGTTGAAATTTAGCACATCTTATCACCCTGAAATTGATGGACAAACCAAACATGTAAATAGAATATTCGAAGATATCCTACCAAGCTATGTCGGGAGTAGACCAAAAATGTGGGAGAATTATTTGAATTTGATAGCATTTGCCTATAATAACAATTATCAAGGTTCCATACATCGAACACCACTTGAAGTAGTATATAGACATAATTACCGCACACCATCAACCTAGGTAGATCCAACCTTAAGGATAGAATGGAAGGAAGAAGAAATGAAAATAATGGAAAACATTGTCACAAGGGTTAAAAAAATTTGCAAACTACCCAGGATAAATATAAAGGATATGCACATCAACATCGACTTAAAAAAGAATTCCAAGTAGGAGATTTAAGTATTACTGAGAGTAAAACCTACCAAAAGTTCTTAAACTGGGAAAATACACTAAATTGACATCTAGATATTGTGGACCTCTTGAAATATTTGAAAGAATTGGCAAAGCAGCATATTGGTTGAATCTTCTAGGAACCTTAAAAATTCATCCAGTTTTTCATTTGAGCTTGCTAAAGAAATTTCATGAAAATAATGTACCATATGTGTTAGATTGGAATACTTTGCCATTACAATCCAACGCCATCTTTGAAGTTAAACCCATTGCTATTAAGAACCAATGAACCAAGAACTTACAAGATAAAACTATTAGTGAAGTACTTGTTCAATGGTCAAATTATGATCAATAAACTTGGGAAAACAAGGAGTTTATTTAAATACTTACCCTCAACTTTTTGAGCATCATGATATTGAATGATAAATTGTATTTATTATGGATGTAATAAATAATGTTTTATAATTTTTGATCTTTTATTTGTATAGATGATAATGAGAAAAATAAAGGAACTGAAGTTGAGGAACATAATGATGAAGTAGCAGTTGAGTAGCTAGATACAGAGGAAGCACTCGAGGATGAGCTAGATGCCTAAGGGGGGTAGATTATAACATGATGTCCCTTGTTAAGGGTGGAAAAAAGTGTAAACAATGTAATTAACCTTCAAATGAAGGAACACCTCATTATGAGAAGTTACGATTATTCATGTATCCCTTGGAAAAGGGTTTGACCTATGCCATTTAAGGCCAAGATTAGAGGTTGTGTCTAGCATGGAGTTGCATAGCCAGGAGAGGTAAGTAATAGGAGTTGGGTGCAGTGGGATAGAAAGGAATTGATCACCCCTTTGGCAGGACAGCCTAACCATGGTGGCAGTGTTGGATTGCCTTTAAGGCTTAAGTGGCATAGGAAGACAACCTAAAAGACGTTACAATACTCTCTTCTATTAATAAAATATTTTCATTTTTTCTTATTTCATCCTTTAGTATCAATTATTTATTACCAATTAATTCATTTATTATATATTTATAATATTTCTAGAATATTATCTAAGAAAACGATGAATGTAATAAATTAAGTAATCATATTTTTACGACATTCGGGAATAGGATGTCACAGTTGAAATTTCTCTTTCTATATTCTAAGGTCATTTCATTGCTTATTGAATGCCTTGTGCACTTCATTCAAAGACAAGACCACCAATCAATTTTTTTCTAGCACATTTAGGTTGATTTGTCTTTCTTTCTGTGCTAGACTTAGCTTAAGATCTAGGTCATAGGTTGTTGAGAGTGTATGAAGCTTAGATTAAATTAGAAGCATTGGAAGTTTTCCATACATCAACTTGTAGGGAGAGTAGCTAATAGGGAGTTTCCATATTGAGCAGTAGACCTAAAGGAAATCATTGATTTTTGTGCACCAATCGCTTCTATATTTGCTAATAGTGCTTGTTAGAATCTTTGTAATCTCCTTGTTAGTCACCTCTGCTTGACCATTGGCTTGGGGTGATACGGTGTTATTAATTTATGTTCAACCCCCAAGTGTTGCATGAGTTTTTGAAAAGCAGCACCTATAAAATGGGTTTTGTTGTTAGAAATTAGTGCACATGGCACCCCAAACCTATTTACAACATTTTGTTATACAAGTTAAGTAGTAGTGGTTGATGTACAGTTGATGAAAATTGCTACTTTTGCCTATTTGGTATAGTAGTTAATGGCAATAATTATATATGCCTTCCCATTGGATATGCATGTGATGAGACCCATGAAATCTATGCCTCATATGTCAAAGGGATTCTAGTGGTTGAATCTACTGTTAAAAATCCTCCATATGTGTGGTCATCCCATAGTCTTATTGACAACACTTAAAGGATCAAACAAATTGGTGGACATCCATGAAGATTATGGGCCAATAATATCTTGCCATTAGGATTTTTATGGTCATGCATTTTCCAATATAGTGGCCCCCACAAGACCCCTTATAAGCATCCTAGAGAATGTGCAATTGATCTACATCAGGCATACACCAGTGAACCAGGCCATCGGTGCACACCTTGTAAAGGTGTCCGTTGATTTTCATGAAGTGTTTATCCCAATGAAGAAATTGTTGTTTCTTCCTGTGGTTTAGATCTTATTGTATCTCCTATGTGAGAAGATAAGTGAGGATGCCATCATACCATTTTAGTTTTGCGAGCATGTGCTCGTTTATTGCATCGACAAAGAGGAGTTCATTAGGAAATAAATCAGATAATGAGCTTTCCTCCTCTTTGCTATCCCATCGTAGCTGAGACAAGTGATCGACGACCACATTCTTAGTCCCCTTTCGATCTACTATTGTGAGATTGAATTCCTACAAGATCACCAACCATTGTATGACATAGGGGCTTACTATTGGCTTGTTCATGAGGAAGCGAATGACATTGTGATTCATGTGCATAAATACTTTGTATCTAAGCACATAGTGCTTGAACTTCTCTAGAGCAACTAGCACTACCATTAATTCTTTTTCTATGGTGGTGTAATTTAATTGTGCTCCTACAATGCTTTGAGTTGCATAGTAGATGTAATATGGACATTTCTTATCATCCAATTGTGTGAGCATGGCTTCCAAGGCATATGTGATATGGAATGCTCTAGACTAGTCAGGTGCTCATAGAATTAGAGTCTCTACAAGCTTTTACTTGAGGCTTTGAAATGTATTTTTTCATTCCTTGGTCTAGATGAAAGGAGTATCTTTCTTTGTTAGCTTGACCAATGATTTCGTGATCTTAGAGAAAGTATCTATAAATCATTAGTAGTAGCCAATGTGTCCAAGAAATAATTGAACATCTTTGATAATTTCTATTTGGTGAGTGATTCTTTGAATGATCCTTATCTTTTCGAGGTCTACCTTGATCCCTTATGAAATTCTGTGCTCCAATTTAATGCCTTCTTGGACCATGAGATGACTTTTTTTCCACTTGAGCCATAGATTTGTTTTCACCCATCTTTTTAGTACTTTCTCAAGGTAGTCCAAAGCTTGATTGAAGGTAGCACCATATGTGGAGAAGCCATCCATGAAGACTTCCACTTTACTACCTATTTGTTGCTAAATAAGGCTTAAGACTAGATGTTGAAAAGTTGCAGGAGCGTTTCATAGATCAAAAGGCATCTTGCGATATGCAAAGATCCCTTAGGTACTTGTGAATGTTGTTTTGGATTGATCTTCTGGTGTAATCTAGATTTGGTTATAGCCACTATAACTATCTAGAAAAATGTAATAGTAATGCTTAAATATGGAGTCCAACACTTGATCAATGAATGAAAATAGAAAATGATTTTTAAATGTTGCCATATTTAACAACCTAAAGTTGATACAAACCTACCATTTACCACCTCTCTTTGGCACTATCACAAGTGGGCTGATCCACTTGCTATCTACAATGAGGTAGATGAACCTTGCCTTAAGGAGTTACTCAATCTCCTCTTTAATAATTTGCTTTATTTTTGGGTTCAACCACCATAATGGTTGCCTCCTTGGCTCCATGGATGGATTAGTGTAAATGTGGTGTTGGCATATTTGTGGATCAATTAAAGGCTGTTGACCATTTGTTAACCATTTTCAACAGTTTTGCTTTTGGTTCAAGAGAAAGTTTGGCAGTAAGTATGATTGGCTTGCCATTTTTCAAGAATGCATATTCCAAGCTAGTGGGTGGAGTTTTCAACTCTAGGAGCTCTTATTTAAAATTCTTAGGGATTTCCAACTCTTCCCAATTGGTATCAACATTTTCATCATCAGATAGTTGGTGATGAACTTGCTATAGTTCATGCATGCCTGTGACATAAGCGTATGTTAGACTCTTAGTAGGTTCCATGCACATTGTGTTGTTATCGAAATTAGCGGTAACCACTGGGCATCCTATTGTTTTGTGGTTATTACATACAAACACCTTTGAATATCTATCTCATGTGCACATTACTTGCATGTGGAAATAGATGCCTATTTCACAGACCAGAGTTTTTGCATATAATTACACCATGTATCGTTGTACGTGATGTATAGAGCTCATCTCTTCTCAATCTTCCCAAATGCATTTTCTTTAAATATATCCAAAAAAAGATCTCCGATGCCCATTCTTACATCAAAAGTGCTAAGCCATGTCCTTCCCATAATGATTAGAAAGTCCTCATAGTTCTCAACCTTACTTATGAGGAAATTGATAGGATAAGACCACCCTTAGATAATGGTCACAATGTCTTCAACTAGTTCCAATGGAATAGTGATGGACTAGTTTGCCAATTCAAATTTGATATTGCTATTATTCAGAGGTAATAGGTTCCAAGCAGTATACATCTCATGAGATATCAAGTTCACATGGGAACTAGAATCAAGAAGAGCTTTACATGGTTCGTTCCTAGAAATCTGTAAATAGATAAGGAGACTTCTAAGATAAGCTAATTTCCTGAGAAGGTTGCTAGCCCAGATCCAATTAGATATGACATAGATGAGCATAACAGTATGAATTTTGGATAGCATTTAGTTTGAAGGGGACCCAATGGAATGGTTTGTAGAGGATGAAGTAGGAGTAAGGTAACTAGCTACCTAAGTCTATTAGGGCTTAATAGGACTGTTGGTTCAAAAGAATGATCTTTTACAAGCATTAGATTTCAAACCCCTTAGTTGATGAATTGATTGTAGATTGATAGCCTTAGTAGCATTGCATTGCTGTAGCTAGGTTGGAAGTTCACCCTACGTGGATGGAGTAGGTGATAGCTATGTTGAGGGTGGAGGAATAGGTGCAAAAATAGGACAAGGATAAGGATAAAATGTGATGTCCCTCCTAGAGTATGGAGAATGAACTTTGTAGTATTTGAGAGTATGGTAGTAATTCTAGAAAGGAAAAACATGATTAGAAAAGTCATGTGGAGACAGGGGTTGCTGAACGTAATACCCATATGGATTTGGATCCCTATAAAGGTACTGCTACCTTGGTGGTGGCATCCCCCATGACTGTGGTTAGTGCCACTGATGAGACGTGACTTGCACTGGGCCGCGATATTGTGTACGCGATATCGCGTACGCAATATCGCGTCCCGCCGCCATATCTATAAATAAGAGG
>MNCI01006322.1:233759-258267 GCA_015680685.1 Gnetum montanum
TGAAGAAATGTTCGACAGCTTTCTTAAAGGGGACCTTGAGCTTGGAGACCCTCCGGCGCCAGAGGAGATCAGAGGGAACGGTATGTCTCTTTGCTTAGTTGTGTTGCCTAATATATTCCTGGATTACCTTATTGTGAATTTTTTGTTTGACTTAGAGAAGAGCGAGACCATCCCAGAGAAGGAGTCAGAGATCCTCCCCAAAGTGCCTCGAAAGGTTAGCGCCTCGCGCACTGATGGACCTTTTACCTGGATAGAAATGCCAAGTAAAAGGGATTTCGTAGCTGGGGTGGCCGAAGAGGTTGTCGAGCGGATCGAAGGGATCAATCCTGACATAGGTATGGATGCATCCAAAGATTTTTACTATGTTAGAGTTTTGATGCTCAATGCTATTTGTTCTAACATTTGTCTTTTCCGTATGGACAGGTGCCCAACTGAGGTGGGAGCCATCCGAACCTGTCAATATGGAGAGTTTGCCTACACTTTCCCCTGAAGTTGAACAAGTGCCCAGACCTGTTTATGAAGAGGTAGCAGAGGACTTTGTTCACAATGCCAAAGCGGTATGGATATGTAGGCGCTCCATTGAACAATTGTGGCTCCAAATTCAGGTGAAAGAGAAGGAGAATTCTGAATTAGCAACGGAACGTGATGATCTGAAGGCTCGATATGAGTTCGCTGCAGCTAAATTAAGCAATGATCGCTCTTGGCGGACCTCTGAGGTCACGTATACAAGGTATTGGAACCTACTTAATCGCCATGTGGGGCTGATACGGAGACTAGGGGAGCGCAGGGCCCAAATTGATTTGCTGAACACAAAATGCCAAGATTGGAAGGCTTTCACCTCCAAAGTATGCAAATGGGGGCAAGATGAGAAGAACCACAAACACCAGTACAAGAAGTCGCTAAAAGAAGTGTCTATTGAGAAGCAACAGTTAGAAATGTTTGTGGAGGGTCTTGGTCTGCGCTCTACCTTTGACACATTCGCCCAAAACACAATTGTAGAGATGGAATCTCCTAAACGGCGGATAACAACAGCCTCTAGGGAGGTGTCGGGGGGTGAATTCCCTTTGAAACGTCCCACCTGGTCAGATGTTGACAAGGGAAAGGCTCTGGCAGATATTGACTTGGGGCTCGATGGAACAGACTGGGCAAGTGTTTCTGAAGAGGAGATCCTGCGGTGACTTGNGACTTGAATTCGGCTTGGGGGACCTCCTATGGTAAGCGTTTTGTCTTTTTGGATTTAATTGATTTGACTAATGTTTGGAATTTTGAAATTTGCTCATTTTTTGTGTTGATTATTTCCTCTTTGGTCTTTTCAGGATGAAGGTGGGGATGAGACTGGAGAAGCTGGCCCCAGTGGAGCAGGGGCCTCTGATGCTGGTGGGCCCAGGGAGGACGATCCTCATGCCCCAGACGCTTAGCATTTTAGCATTTTTCGTTCTTCAATTCAAACTTATACTGAAACTGTAACTTGAACATTATGAAATGAACAGAGATGGTTGATTGTATGTAATAACATGCATATGTATATATATATTTTTGTTGTTGATTTTGAGTTTAACATGCCATAGAAATGTAAAATATTTTGGTTTATTTTCTGTTTTAAGTGCAATACAGGAAGCGATTATAAAAGTAGAATGAAAAGCAAGTACTAGTTTATGGCCATTTCGGGCCCCATGCGTAGTTTATGGCCATCTCGGGCCCCATGTGCAATCAAGGGATGTTTTGGAGGACGCGGATAGATTTCTCGACTAACCAATCATTGCTGATCATGGCTAGTTTTATGTCATTGCGGACATGATAGTTTAGTGTCATTTCGGACCGGGAGTGGCATTTAATTATTTTTTTCTTTTTTGCTTTATCGTAGTTTAGTGTCATTTCGGACTTTTTATAGTTTAACGTCTTTTCAGACTAGGAGCGATCGTATCATTTCAGTAATTTTTTGATCTTGTTCATTTTAATGTCGGACGATCTTTCAACCGGTATGATCCGGTATTCAGCGTCACCTTCGCTGATTACATTAAACGGCAATTCGGCCCATGGGACTTCTGATGGAGTGTCTTTTGTGTTAGCGCTTTTGGATATTTCAGTATCCGTAGGGCGCTCTATATCAATTTCTACTCGAGGAGGCACAGACGTTTCTGTTTGAGGAGGTTTTCGTTCCATGTCGGAAGATTTGCTGCTTACCGATGGTTGTGGATTTTCGTTATTTTGGCTAGGTTTTTCGAATTCGACTTCCGAGCCTTGGTCCATATCCATATTCGACGAGATGATAGGAGTAGCTACTTCACCGTGTATGACGATTTCTCCGCCCTCATAAGGCAGGTGAATTTCCTGATGTATGGGGGAAGAGACAGCTCTTAGTTGGGCTAGCCAGGGTCTTCCCAATATTAGGTTGAACCCCGGCATCTCATCCACTACTAGGAAATCAGCAGACATTGGGAATTGATCTCCCGCTATGAAGTTTAAGGTTATTGTGCCCTTCACCATTATGCGTGACCCAATGAATGACCTTAAACATGTAGTCGTGGTTGGTTTTAGCAGTTCAGTAAGTCCTAGTTGTTCAATGATGTGGTACGGCACAACGTTTGTCGCAGCTCCATCATCTACATAGACCCTATGTATTTTAAACCGGTTTATACATATTGTTATAAACATGGGGGCTGTTGTTATCTCCCCCGTTCTCTTATCCACCTTGACGTTGTCATCATGGAAACTTAGTGGCTTAGGAGTAGTCCCGCGAGGTGAGAACATCACCGCATGGATGGAGGGTTCGTTTGGGGGTAAGTCCTCACTCACCGGGATTGACGTTAACATGCGTACTAAAGCTTCCTGATGTGTTTGAGATGTTAGGATTAAGTCATACAAGCTCAGTGAAGTGTTCTTTTGTTTTAATGCCTGCGTGACTTGTGTTAAGGCGGCCGCAAGGTTTTCACTGTTGGGGGTGTTTCTATCAGTGCTGACTGGATCCATCGGACCCAATAGTTTTATCTCTCGTTTTGTTGGCTTTTCAGTTTCTGAAGCTGTCGTTTTAGATGATTCGTATCTTTCGGACGACTCGCCCTCATTTTTTGTGCTTGGTTGATCCTTAGAGGATGACATGGGTAAAGAGTTTAGGGGAGTGGGCTTAGGAGCCCCCAATGCTAAACGTTGGCGCTCTTTCTCCAAGCGTTCTCGCGTAAGCCTATCTGCCAGGCGTTCTCGCGTGTCACGCGGAGGTGGAGTTGGCCTCGGAGTCTGGGATTGCCCAGGGATTTTTACGACATAGGAAACCGGACGGGGCTGCGCGTACGATTGGGCAGGAGTTTGTGCAGGTAGCCTGACGAAGTACGGGGTTGGTCTTGGCTGGGGCTGAGCCTCTGTCGTTGCAACGGTCAGTGGTACTCGGACTATGAAAGGGGTAGGTCGAGCGTGAGGGGTTGGTGTACCTGCGGGGTTAGCCTGAGGGATGTGCACTACTTATGGTTGTTGGCGTGTCATGACGTCAGAGGTAGGCATGGTGGAGGGCACTCGGATTACGAATGGCCGCTGCGGGTTGTGAGGTGATTGAGGTGTAGAGTTGGTAGGGGGAATCTGAACTACGAATGGTTTGTTAGATGTTTCTTGTTTGTTTTCGGGGTAGACGGTGTTGATATGGGGTGCACTGGGGTCATCATTACAATAGACTGAGGTAATTACGTACGGTGTCTCTTTAGCGTTCAGGGGGTCTTTATACACCCCCATGGTTTGGTTTTGGGGTTGGACGGGGTTAGCCCCGTCGAAGGTGATCTTGCCATCATCGATCATCCTCTGGATGTCCTACTTCAGGGTGAAGCAGTAATCCGTTCCATGCCCGTTGCGTTGATGATAGTCGCAGAAGCAATCCATCTTGAATCCTTTGGGCACGGGTGGCTCATCCGGCGTTGCCAAGCTTGGGTTCTGTACGAGTTGACAGAACCGGTCATGTCTTTAGATAGCCGCTGGGGACAATTGCTTATGTTGCATCAATCCAGCCTTTAAAAGTTGATCAAAGAGCTGGGATGGCTTCATCGGTAAGGGCGTGTACTGAGAGGGTTCCTTCCTCTCGAAGTTATGTGTACGATTCGTCGGGTTTTGTGATGACGATTCCAGGGTTGTTGTGGGAGCGGGCTGATAGTAATTAGTGGGGGGAACGGGTGGTTTGTATTGATGCGTAGTTTTTGTTTGTTGTGCCCTCGCTATCGCCGCCACAGTTGCCTTGGCCTTTTCTTTGTCTTTCTTAGTGTGTTGGTTTCTGAAAGTTTGGTACGCAGGGTCGTTGCTGTTTTGAGCAGCTTCCGCTATGTTTTTGATTTGTTCAAATGCTTGGTTCAGATCGTGTGCATTGAGGTAATACAGTTTGGACTTGAAGAAGTCATTGATAGCCCCTTTCAGTATTGTGAGCAGATAGGTTTGAGAGATTGGGTCATGCAACTCGTTGCGAGCTGCGCTCCATCTCTGAATGAATTTCTGCACTGGCTCAAGTGGTGCCTGCTTGATTTGCATGAGGCTGTCCAGTGTCACTTCGGGTTTCAAGTTATACTTGAACCTTGTCACGAACTGACGTAGAAGATCGTCTAGGGAAAGGATGGAATTCCTAGGCAAGGCCCGGTACCAGTCAAGCGTCCTTCCTGCGAGGGACATGGGGAATACTCATAGTATTGAGTGCGGCCATGCCTGGAGGAGTGCGCACTCTAATCTGAACATGATGAGGTGGGCGTTGGGGTCTGTCTCCCTGTTATACTTAGTCAGTGTTGGGAGAGGGACACCCTTGGGAAAAGTTAATGGCGGGATAGATGAGCTGATAGGGTCATCATTGTAAAAATCTACTACTCTCAGTTCTCCATCAGCGACGGTTTTGAGACGTTTTACCTCATCTGTCAATTCTTGCATCATTTTTTTAGCGTCTGCCCAATCTTGGGTGCTTGGTGAAACCACAGACTGGGGGTGCGGAGCTGCATGCCAGCTAGATTGTTGGGTCGCGGGTTGGAAAGCCGAAGGCTGGGTGATCGGCGGTTGTGCCTGTGGGTAGTTAACGGCAGGCGGTGCTAAGGCTGAGATGTTAAAAGGAAAATGTTGTGGTTGTTGTTGTTATTGCAGCCGAGGCTGTGCTTGAGGAACCGTAATCGGGGGGGTTGCGTGGGGCAGGACGTGGTGGTGAAGAATTTGATATGATGACACCCCCCTTGCTGGCCATTGTCCCGCTATGCTGTATGCGGGGACTCCCTGTTGGGCTGGGACTGCTTGGGGAGCTGTATGCGTCTGGATATGGGGTATGAAATGAGCTAATGTAGACGCGGGGATCACATGCGGCATCCCAATTACGCGAGGTGGGAACGTTGGTCCCGTGCCATCATGGGGAGGCGGTGCTTGTGAGGACGGGCTTGCAGTTGTATTAAGGGTAACTGTCATAGGGAAGGTGTTAGCTTGGGAATCGCTTGGGAGCAGAATGTGTACGAGTGCTGGCGTTTCCGGTGGTGGCATCTGAACTTGGGCGAGTCTAGCGTGTTGTACGGACAAGGCTTCCCCTGTCCCGGGATGGAAGACGGGGTTCATCTGTGCTTGGGGGCTCAAGGTGTGGTATGAGTCTCCTTGTTCAGATTGGGAAGCGAACTTATCTTCTTCCCTTGGCTGAGGCTCTAACGCGGGTTGGCCCAATGACTGGCTCCTGTTCAGAAGGAGCTGGGTAAAGAGCTTCGAGAATTGTTCTGGAATGGGGATTACGTCATATGGGGACGGGATGAACTCATGTCCTCCCCTGTAAAAGAGCTCGAATTGTCTCTTTACCTCGATTTCAGCCCGATCCACTGCCAGGCCGGCTTGCATCTTAATGCAGATGAAGTTATACTCGTCTTGGGTTATAACGTTAGCGGCAGGGTCTCCCCCTTGCAACCTCAATGACCGACAGGGCCCCATTGTGGATTGCCCTCCCATATGTTGTGTGATAGATTGTTGGGCAGCCGTTGTGTCTGAGATGTTAACGTTCTGGGTAGTAGTAGCGGTGATGTTTATGGGATTCATGATGATAGACGGTTTGAGTGTGCGAGATTGATGTACTGGATAACGTAGTATATGCGACCGGCGTAGACGAATCTACAGGGTAAGTATGCAGCGTAAACGCTGGCGTAAGTGTGCAGCGTAAATGCTGGCGTAAGTATGCAGCGTAAACACTGGCGTAAGTGTGCAGCGTATATGCTGGCGTAAGTGTGCAGCGTATACGCTAGGGTTTATGTGCAGCGTATACGCTGAAGAGTCGAGAGCGTAGACGTTGAGAGTCGGGGGTTTGAACAGGGCAGCGAAAAATGCTGATGAGCGTAGACGCTGAGGAGCGTCTATTCAAACTGTTTAAGCGGAGGCCCTCCTTCTAGCGCCAAATTCTGTACCGCCTGAAATCGTCGATCCCCGGTTGGAACGGGAAACAGAGACCGCGGGATCGCAGGGCGAGCACAGAAGACCCCACCTTTGCCTGAGGGCGTGTTGGAATGCACGAAGGTAGGATACCTTGGGTGGTTCGCACGTGGATCAGACAAGGATTTTCCCAAGCGCCATCGAAGTGTTATATGCTGGGTTATGCGTAAACAGAGCGCAAGCAGTGAAATAGGCGCAGACAACGTAAGCGTAAAAGGGCGTAAACAGGATCGGGCGTAAACAGCGTAAACAAGTATAGGCACAGTGTAAGCGTATACAGGCGTGAACAGCGTAAACAGCATAAGTGTAAAGAGTGTAAGCAAGCGTAAACAGCATAAACAGCGTAAACGGCGTAAACCAGCGTAAAGAGCGTAAGCAAATGTAAACGGCGTACGCAGTGTGCGCGTATACGGACGCAAACGGAGCGCGAACGTAAGCAGGCGTAAACAAAGCATGGGCCAAATTGATGTAAAACTGTAAAAGAACTTGCAACAAGCGTAAGCAGTGGATTACAGAGTTAAAATGTTGTGCACCGGTCTAACGCAGTCGTGTAGGGACACAAGGCGGACGTAAAGCCCCGGTGGACATAGGGATGCAGCTGGTTGACACGGTAGGCGGAGCACGGATTCTGCTCGGCGTACAGAACTTCCAGCGTAAGGGGTTTCTAGGCTCTTGTTTGCAGCGTAATTGCTCTGGGCCTGCTCTGGTAAATTTTTGCCAACCTCGAATTTATAGAAAACTGGGCTATTTATAGGGGTAGGGTTACCGGGAAAATCGGACTGGGAGACACGTGGCGTATAGACCGGGCGTTTACAATTTAGAAACATGGTATACGCTAGGCGTATATGCTACAACAGGCCGGCATATACGCTGAGTGTGGACTTGGATGGATGCTGGCGTATACGTTGGGGCGTGTACGCTGATGGATGCTGGACGTCGACTTGCTTCAATTCTTGCTCCTGTTGCACCTGCTGAGCGTGCGTGTGAGGCGTGTATGCTGAGCATCGAGCGTAGACGTTGGTCGCAGACGCTGGGCGTAGACGCTGGGTGTAGACACCAGCACAACACTTGGTGAAAACCAGGTGTTCCAATTCTCAAAATTGCCCTGTGTGACTTCAAATGTAGCCAAAGCCGTCTGTGGGTTACGGGGATCTGCTTCTTGTCAGACAAATGCTAAAACTCAAAAAATTTTGTGGTGTTTCAACAACGAACGATTAACCCCAAGTGTTTCTTGTGGCGTTAAGGCATTTAGTCTGCGGAGTTCGACCGGATCGCACGTGTACGCTCGTATTCGTATGGTTGAGTGTAGGGGTACCTCGCCACTCATCAGCCACTATTAATATTGCTCATATGGTTGCGGTGGGGTTCCACTTAGATAATATTATTATTGTTGATGAAATTGCCTAGGATTACCTTGAGGATAAGGCAATCTTCTGGGTGTTTGCCTTTTTGTTAGTTGTGGATTTAGAGCATACACCATATACTCTTGTAGGTGTGACATGATGGCTCAACATCCCTTAGGATATTCATATTGGCAGATGTCACATCCACCATCATCATGTGATTCAATTTCGACAGCTTCATCTACTGTAGCAATCTTGCCCTTACGCCTTTGGTAGGCACGTTTAGCTTCTTTTTGCCTTTAGTGGTTATGATCACTACTATGTTCTCGTGATTATTTGATGACTTTTAGAGTAGTATGGAATTTTTCATCTAATGAATCCCATATTTTATCCACTCTAGCCAAAATTTCATATATAGATTTTTGAATTAGCAAGGTTTTTTTGTTCACTAGCTCATTAAGTGGTGATTCCTCCTCACTATCACAAAATCAAACTTATTTTATTTTTTTATGCAAGGATTCCTATTGTATTCCTCTACACTTTTGCATTTCTTCAACTCTCCTTCTTCTTTTGCTACTTGCTCAATTAGCCTTTGAATTTGATGGGCTCTAAGTTAGGCTAGTCTTTCTTGGGCATAGGCCCTTAGAGTTCTTCTTGTTTCTGATCCAAGTCCATCTATGATATGGCAAAGTTGTTCCCATTGTGAATAACCATGGCTAGGCATTAGTGTATGAGAGAATAAAATCTACACATGGCAGCACCCAAGAGTTCATGGCTTCCTTGCTTCCATCTTTGGATCTACCTTCTCAGGTAAACCATGAACTCCACCTTAGAGTACTTCTAATACTTATTGTTAAATAGCTTTAGCATTGTACTCCACCTGTAGATGAATTCTATTTCCAAGAACCAGTACTAGCTTTCAGCTTCCTTGATGAGTGTCCTGGGAAATAGCTCTAGTTTATACTAATCATTTTCAATATTTTGTAAGGCACAAACATCTTGAAAAGCTTGAATATGTGTTTATGGATTAGAGTTATATCCCCCCTCAAATCTAGAATATTGTTCATATGAAGTCATCTAATCTGACTATCCTTCACATGCTTGGTTGGAATTTTTATGGCTTCTGCAATATTTAGTATGCTTTGAGTTGCCAACAAGGGCTCATCATCATCATTATTTTGATGATGTCCTTTGCTACCCCTTCATTCATGGTAGGCCTAGTGATCATCATTGTTGTCCCATTGTTCACCTCCATCATGGTTATTCTTTCTACAACATTTGTAAGAACTAGAAGAGGAAGAAAAAGATGTAGATGAAGAGAGTGAAGAGGGAGGAGAATTTCCACCACCATGATGTCTACCAACTTCTCACAGTTGTCACAACCATGTTTGTCAATTTTTTTGTCATCTTGATGCTTGTCTAAGCCCCTACCTTAACTGTCATTTTTACTTGAACTTGGATTGTTGAGCGAACTACAGATTCAGAGTCGCATCCCCATCACCAATAACAAGGTGTGAAGAATCTTCATGTTGAGAGCCCTCATATGGAGGATCCTCATTATCATTTTGGGTAAGTAAGAATAAGGTATTAGTGAACCATTTCCCCTTCATAAACTCATGGTGCTTCTCCTAGTGTCGATCTCTCATGCATTGTGTTTTAGTGGGACAGTAATCATGGTAGTCATAATCATGCACAACGTACTCCTCTTGAAGATCTTGGATGCCCAAGCTCCTAAGAGTTTGAAGCAACATCCTAGGCATAGATCAATTGGAAGGCATTACAATGTTGCCTTCCATATCTTGCCATCACAATTATTCATCTTGATGTAGGATGAAGATGAAGTTAGGCCAATACTCATTTGAATAAGTATACACCACCTTGCATTCTTAAGGGACCAAGAGTTTAGTATCATCACACCTATGAGAAGAAGACATTTTGCAATACAAATAAGATATCATTGTGCTTATCTGATTATATTTATTATGAGAATGATTTTAACCTTAGGGTTCATCCAATGATGTTAATGATGTTTACTAAACCTAGATAGCATATGTTTCAAACAAAAAGAGTCCCTCGCAATGGCACCAATGATGAGTGATCAAGGTACCCCTATGTTCAACCATATGAATCACAAAGCATTCACGCACAATCCAATTGAGTTTCATGGACTCTATGTCTTTTAGTACACTAGTCTTCTTAGAAGTGAACTTTATCCTAATAGTCATTTGTTGTCTTCCCAATTATACTTGTGAGGTACAAAGCATATTTAAGTATAATCAAGGCATCTGATTTTTATTATTTTATGTTTTATGTTTCTCATGCTTAAAATAGAGAAATGAAGTAATTTAATAACTAAGTTATTTCAACAAGTTAACTAAGCTCTAACTAGTCTTAACATAAGCATTTGATCCAACTTTTCATACACGTCTTGAACCCATGTATCCACTACTGCGATTACCAAGCACTTATGTTGCTGGGCGAACTAAGCAATAACATTATTGGGATTACCAAGTGAATACATGTTTATGCTTGAAGCAATCATACTTATGTGTTTAATCTATTTAGCTTCATTAATTAAGTAATCACTTGAAGTCTAATTTAGCTTAATTAATATCATAATTAATAAAAAAGGTAAATGCATAGATAAATCATTAATCTATTCCAAGTGCTACATGATTTGATCAAAAGGCTTGTCTTTATTATCATTCACACTAGTGTGTTTCGGTACAGCAATGCTTAAATAAAGATCCGTACACTTTTTGACTCTATGGACACTAAGAGAAATATTCTAACTCTCAAATGACAAAATTGCAAGAGCTTTGCTATAACTATCACTTGAATCCTTATAAATACAATTGATGAGTGCATATTTATAGACTTTATTATGGAGCTATGTCAATGGGGCCCCATAGATGCAACAAGTGCTATGTTAATGTAGCCTTGTTGATTGGGCAACACCACATAGATGGGGGCCTGTTGATGAGGCCACATCAATGGGGGCTCATTAACATGATACTTTAACACTTCATCAGATGGCCATATCCTCCATGATTATGTTGAAAGGAGGAGATCTAGAAGATTTAGTGTGGATGTCCATCTAATAAGGTGTTTGTTGCATTGGTTTGCTTAAGGTCATGGAAAGGTTTAACTTGTTATGTGTTGACCAGGTAATTTTTGTTTGGACTCTCAAGTTTGTAGATTAACATGACCCCATGAGGAAAGGTTTTGTAAATGATGTAAGGCCCTTTCCACAATGTCTGGAACTTAGTTCGTTGAGGTACTTGTATGGGGTTCTAGTAGAGGACCTTATCTCCTAGTTTAAATTTGACTTTTCTAATTCTAAGATCATGATGCTTTTTGCTAAATGCATTATGCAACTCATTAGATGATAGGCCCACTAATCAATTTTCATCTAGTAGGTTGAGATTCATTAATCTTTCTTTTTGTGCTAGACTTAAGTTAAGGTCAAGGTCATAGGCTATTGAAAGTGTACGAAGATAGAATTGAATAAGAAGAGTTGTTAATTTTTTGTACACTAGCTCATGGGAAGAGTAGCCTATAGGGAGCTTCGAGGTGGAGTGGTAGGCCCAAAGGGCATCGTTGAGTTTCGTGCTCCAATCTCTCCTATATTTGCTAACTATTCTCATTAAGATCTTAATAACTTTCCTATTTGTAACCTCATCTTGACCATTGGCTTGGGAGTGATAAGGTGTTGTTAATTTATCCTCAACCCCTAAGCATTGCATGAGCTTCTGAAAGGTAGTTCCTATAAAATGGGTTCCATTGTCCGAAATCAGTGCACATGGCACACCAAACCTATTTACAACATTTTTTTGTACAAATCGAGTAGTAGTAGAAGATGTATAGTTGGTGAAAATTGTTGCTTCTGCCCATTTTGTGTAGTAATCAATGGAGACGATTATGTACATATTTCCATTTGACATGAATGTGAAGGAATCCATGAAGTCAATGCCCCAGATGTTAAAGGATTCCAATGGTTGAATCCACTGTTGAGGTCCCTCCATATGAGCAGTTATTCCACCATCGCATTGGTAACATTCACAAGAACTAAAAAATTGGTGAGCATCCTTGAAAAGTGTTGGCTAGTGATATCCTACCATCAAGATCTTAATGATCAAACGTCTTTCTCCATAGTTGTCCCCACAAGGACCCTCATGAGTGTTCTAGAAAACACATAGTTGATCAGCATTAAGGACACACCAATGAACTAGGCCATTGGTGCACACCTTGTAGAGGTGTCCATTGATCTCCATGAAGTGTTTCACCTAGTTAAGAGATTGCTGTTTCTTCCTACGTTCCAACTTTTGTGGCATCTCTTGAGTGAAAAGATAGGTGAGAATGTCATTGTACCATTTAGGCTTAGTGGGTAATTGTTTAGTTATACCCTTGGAAAAGAGGAGTTCATTAGGAAATTGATCAGATAGTGGACTTTCCTCTTTTTTGTTATCCCATATTAATTGAGATAAGTGATTAGAGACCACATTCTCAATTCCCTTTTGATCTACCATCATAAGATCAAATTCCTATAAGATCACCAACTGTTGTATGACAAATGGATTGATTGTTAGCTTATTCATTTATAAGAAAATTACAATGTGGTCTGTGTGCACAAATACTTTATATCCAAGCACATAGTGCCTAAACTTTTCTAGAGTGCACACCACTGCCATCAGTACTTTCTCCATTGTGGTGTAATTCAATTGTACACCCATAATGCTTTGACTTGGGTAGTGAATATAATATGGATGTTTCTTGTTATCCAACTGTGTAAGCATGACTCCTAGGGAATAATTTGATGTACCTGTCATGATATGAAACAATCTGGACCAGTCAGGTAATCGTAGAATTGGAATCTCTACAAGCTTCTGCTTGAGGCTCTGGAATGCATTTTCACATTCCTTGGTCCACATGAATGGAGCATCTTTCTTTGTAAGCTTGACCAATGGTTTTATGATCTTAAAGAAATTCTCTATGAATTTTTGGTAGTAGCCAGTGTATCCAAGGAATGACCAAACATCTTTAATGATTTTCGATTGGTGAGTTATTCCATGGATGACCCTTATCTTTTCAAGGTCTACCTCAATTCTTGCCTAAGAAATTATGTGCCATAGTACAATGTCCTCTTGGACCATCAAATGGCTCTTCTGCCAATTAAGCTGAAGATTTATCTTCACACATCTTTTAAGCACTTGCTCAAATATGGCACCATAGGTGGAGAAGTCATCCATGAAGATTTCCACCTCATAACCAATTTGTTGCTGAAAAATGTTTAAGACTAAGTGTTGGAATGTTGCAGAAGCATTGCACAAACCAGCAGGCATCTTTCGATATGCGAAAGTCCCTCATGGACTTGTGAATGTTATTTTGGCCTAATCCTTTGGCATGATTTGGATTTGGTTATAGCCACTATAACCATCTAGAAAGCTATAATAGCAATGCCTAGATAAAATGTTCAACACTTGATTCACAAATGGTAATGGAAAGTGATCTTTGAAGGTTGCCATATTCAATAGCCAAAAGTCAATATAGACTCACCACTTGACACATTTCTTAGACACAATCATGAGTGGACTAACCCATTCACTATCCACAATGGGATAGATAAACCTTGCTCTGAGGAATTGTTGAATTTCCTCTTTAATGATCTACTTCAATTTGAGGTTCAGTCATCACTATGGCTGCCTCTTTAACTTCAAGGCTGGATTAGTGTAGATATGATGCTAGCATATCCTAGGATCAATACTTATGAGTTAAGGATATGACCAAGCAAAGGCTATTGATCATTTCTTGACCACCCTCAACAACATTTATTTATTTTTAGGAGCAAGATTGGCATTGAAGATTATTGGCTTCCCATTTTTCAAGAATGTAAATTCCATGCCCATAGGTAGAGTTTTCAACTCTAAGGGCTCTTGTTTAAAATTTTTAAGGATTTCCAACTCTCCCCAATAGGTATCATCATTTACATCATTAGAGATTTGGTGATGAACTTGCTCTAGTTCATTCATGACTTCTACATAGGCATATGTTAGGCTTTCAATAGGTTCCATGCAAAGTATTGAGCTGATCTCAGGGTTAGTTATTAGCCACTAGGTGGCCTCCTACTTTGTGGCTGCTACATACAAGCACCTTTGAATTTCAGATTTATTAGCACATTGACTATATTCCTTGATAGATACATTGTTAGCATTCCATAGTTTTTGCACAAAGTTGCAACATGTATCACTATATGCTATGCATGGAACATTCTTCCCCTCAATCTTTCCAAATGCATTTTCTTTAGAGATTTCAAGGGAAAGATCTCAGATCCCTAATCATGCATTAATAGTGCTCAACCAAGCCCTTCTTATGATGATTAGGAAGTCCCCCTTGTAATTATCCACTTGGATTACTAGAAAATTGGTGGGGTAGGACCACCCATAAATGGTGGTCACAATGTCCTCCACTAGTCCCAAGGGAATAGTGATGGACTAATTAGTCAACTTAAGATAAATGTTGCTCTTCTTAAGTGGAGGTAGGTTCTAGGCTTTATACATCTAATGGGAAATCAGATTAACACTAGATCCTAAATCCAAAAGAGCCTTGCAAGGCTAATTCCCAGTGATTTGAAGGTAGATAAGAGGATTTCCAAGATCATATAGTTTCTTAGGAAGATGGCCAACCTTTATCCAATCACTTACCACATGAGTTAACATGACGGTATGCACTTTGGAAGGTGTTTGGTTTGAAGGGCTCTCGAAAGGAATGGATGTAGAGGATGAAGAAGACACAAGATGACTAGCTACATAAGTAGGTGAGGGTTTAGTAGGGCTATTATTTCAAAAGAATGGTCTTTTACAAGATCTTGGTTCTAGACCACTCGGCTGAGGAGGCAGCTGTAAGTTAACAACCTTTGTAGCATTACCTTGTTTTAGCTAGGCTAGAAGCTCATCCTGCATGGATGAAGCAAGTGGTAACTAAGTTGAGGGTGGAGGAGCATGTGTTGAAGGATGAGGAGGATGATAGGGATATGGGGTTTTCCCTCTAGTAGATGGAGAACGAGTTCTATAATACTCTAGAGGGTAGCAGTGATGCTAAAAAGAAGCATGACTAGAAGAGTCCTATGGAGACATTGGTTGCTAAACATAATACCTATACGGATTTGGCTACCTATAAGGGTATTGTTATCTCAGTGGTGGCATCCCCCATGACCATGGATGTTGCCATTATTGATACTAATATGTTTGTGGTGGATCTCCACTTGGATAATAAGCTTGTTGTTGGTAGTGGAACTACCTTGAAGATAATGCAACCTTCTGGGTGCTTACCTTCATACTAGTATAGGATTTAGAGCATACACCCCATATTTTTGTAAGTGTGACACAACAAGAAACATCCCTTGGGATGTTCATATTGGTAAATGTCACACCCACCATTGTCATTTAATTCTAACTCCATAATGTCTTTTACTATCATAGCCTTACCCTTACCCCTTGGGCAGACATGTTCAACTTTTTTCCTTCTCTTGTGGTCATGATTATTACATGGTCTTTGGATTCTTTCGCAATTTTTAGACTAGTTTGAAATTTTTCATCCAAAGATTCCTACATTTTGTCAACTTTAGTTGAAATTTCAGACACAAATTTTTAAATTGGAAAGGTTTTTTGCTACACCATCTCATCAAGTGGTGCTTCCCCCTCATTGTCACAGAATTAGACCTCCCTTTTTCTGATGGAAGGATCTTGGTTATACTCCTTAGCACTTTTCCATTTTCTCATCTCACCTTCTGATTTTGAAGCCTACTCAATTAGCCCTTAGATCTGATGAGCTTGAAGTTCTGATAGTCTTCCTTAGGCATAGACACCAAGATTTCTTCTCATTTCTTATCTGAGTTCATCTATGATGTGGTGAAGTTGTTCTCACTAAGAATAACCATGGCCAAAGCATCGGCATATGAGAGAATAGTATCTACCCATGGCAACGTCCAAGGGTTCACGTGTTCCTTACTTCCATCCTTGGACTTTCCTTCTCAGATTAGACACTCAGGAGTATGTTTGGTATTTATCATTGAATATCTCTAGCATTGTACTCCACCTATGGATGGATTTTAGCTCCAACGAATGATGCTAGCTTTCTTCTTTCTTGATGAATGTCTTAGGAAATAGGTTTAATTTCTTCTAATCATTTTCAATATTTTATAAGGCATAGGCATTGTGAAAGGCTTGAATATGTGTTTGCATATTAGAGTTATATTCCCCCTCAAATCTAGTGATATTTTTCATATCAAGTTGCTTAATCTAACTATGTTTCACATGTTGGTTGGAATTTTTACTACCTCTGCAATATTCACCATGCTTCAAGTTGCCAGCAAAGGCTCATCATCATCATTATTTTGATGGTGCTTATGATGTCCTCTACTACCCCTTCATTCATGATGGGCCTAATGATCATTATTGTCCCATTGTTTACCTTATTCATAGTTGTCCTTTTTGCAGCATCTTTCAAAACCAAAAGAGAAAGAAGAAGATGCAAATGAAGAGAGCAAAAAAGGAGGAGGATTGGCACTACCATGATGTTTGCCACCTCCTCTACACTTGTCACAACCATGTTTATTAGCTTTTTTTTCATCTTAATGCTTGTCCAAGCCCTTGCCTTGACTCCTACTTTTTCCTGAACCTAGATCATTGATAGTGAATTACAGATTCAAGTCCACACCTTGCATTCTACAGGAAGTGGATAAAGGTGAAGTTAGGTACATACTCATCTGGATGAGTATATACCACCTTGCATTCTTGAGGTACTAGCAATTTAGTATCATCACACTTATGAGAAAAAGATATTTTGTAATTAAAATAAGCTATCAGTGTGCTTAAATTATTATATTTATTTTGAGAATGATTTTGACTTTACTGTTCATCCAATGATGTTAATGATTTTTACTATGCCTAGATAGCACATATTTCAAACAAATAGAGTACCTAGCAACAATGCCAATGATGAGTGGCAAATACCCCTACACTCAACCATATGAATTACTAAGCATTCATGTGTGATCTGATCAAATTCCGTGGACTCTATGTCTTTTGGTACACTAGCCTCTGGGAAGTGAACTTGTTCTAATAGTCATTCATTATCTTCCCAATTATACTTGTGATATGTAGAGGTATGGTTAAGTGTAATCGAGGTGTATGATTTTTATTATTTTTATGTTTTACATTTTGGGTGTTTAAAATAAAGGATGAAAGAAATGAAGTAATTTAATTGCTAATTTAACCTAACTAACTAACCAATGTCTAACTGATCCTAACATAAGCATTTGGTCCCACTTTCTGTACACATCTTGAACATGTATAATGTTGTTAGGCTACCAAATGTTAAGTGTTACTAGGATTACTAATTATCATGTGCATGCTTGAAGTAGTTGTACTTATGTGCTTAATTAATTGCTATTTAATTTAGCTTAATTTAGTTTAAATACTTAAAGCATTAAATAAATTTGGTGAAAACATTGAATGCATAAAGAAAATATTTACTCTAGCCAAAGTACTACAAGGTTTATTAGAAGGCTCATCTTTATTGTCGCACACACTACCGTGCTTAGGTACAACAATGCTTGAATAAAGATTTGTACGCTCAATGAATTCTACTATAGGAACTTGGGAAAATATTCTAACTCTAGGAAATAAAAATTGTAAGAGCTCTACAATGCTATGACTAATGTGGAGCCAAAACCATGCCTCCAAGTGTTATATTTATAGGCTAACATACATCTTATGATATCAAATATCTGACATCAGTTCTAGATCTCCTATATCAAAGCCAGAAAAAATACACTTTATTAGCATTTAAGAAGAAATAGGTGTAAGCATTGAATAAAGACATGGAGAGCATGAAGTTTATCTTCCAAATAATAGTCACTTGATTAGATGAAATCAATGCAAAGATGGACAAAAATGTTGATCCTAGCCATATCTAGACATATAGAGGTAATGAGCATGCACATTTAGATGAAGAAGTTTTACAACTAGGTAGAGATGGAGTGGATGAAGAGGAAGGAAAATTAAGCTATGGGAGTGTAGGAGTCCATCAGCCAAGAATTCCAATGGGAGGGAATCCTATTCCTCATATGAGAATTTCAAGGGCTTCAATGGTAGTCAATACTTCATCTCTAAGCAAGCTTGACAAGGATGATGAGGCAAGGCTTACTAGAACATTCAAAAATGCTGCAAGACTTATGTACATGGAGTTGAAGACTTTCACTGATGTAGATGGCACCAATGATTTTGTGAGTTAGCTAAAGATCCTTTAAAATCATTTTTGGTTGGAAGAGATACCAAATAACTTGAGGATACCTATTGTTAAATCCAAATTAAAATGTATGACTTCTGCTTGATGGGAAAAGGAGTCCTAGGGTTATGAAAGATGAAATGGTCAATCCATCAGAGATTGGGATACGATAAAATATAGGTTGAAAATACATTTTGAATAATTTCATTAGAGATAAGAGACCATAATGAAGTTAAAATTCCTAAGGTAAGGTGATAGGGATGCCAAAGAATTCTACATCAAATTTTGTGATTTATTCCATCAAGCTAAGGTATATTAGGTATAGTATAAATAAGTTTTAATCTTTTTAGAAGGTTTCAAAATGGCATACTAATAGGAGTTGTCTGTTTATGAGTCACAAAATTTTAATGAGGTTTATTATTTGGTACTCAAGGCTGAGAAGAAATTAATTAGATTTGAAAGCAATAGCAAATAAACTTCCAAAGGGAAGGAGAAGGGATCCAAACTTGAGAAGGGATTAAATTCGAAATATGAAGATATGGATAACAACCATGACAAGAAGATTGAAAGAGGAGATGAGAAGAGTAAAGCCAAGAAGGACCAAGGTAAGGAAGGTAAGGATCAATGAAGAAACTCATAAAAAATCTGGTGCTTCAAGTGTGGAGAATGGAAACAAAAGTAATGGGAATGTCTACTTCATAAGGTAACCAAGGGCAAGGATGTGCAAAGCATGGAGGTGGAAGAAACATCAAGCCAATGTCTTTAGAGAGGTAATTCTAATGCTCCAAAAATTGAGGATGTTTTTGAATTAAATTCTTATGCATTCATGGGGAATGTAAATAGATGAGAACATGCTAATAGAAAATTGTTATTTCAGATTGGGGATAGATGTTTACTTAGTGGAAAATGGATTCATGTTTTGATTAATGGGAAAGCCCAATAAAAAGTTATTTCTTCTAGGGTCGTTGCTAGATTGGGTTTGGTAACTAATCTCATTTGAGACCCTATAAAATGCATTGGTTATCTAGAGATTTTTCCCAATATGTGAGGAAACATTGTACTTTAAAATTTAAAATGGAAAATTTTCATGATATTGTGAAGTGTGATGTGCTTCTAATAGATTATGCTGATGTAATTCTTGATAGACCTTGGAATTTTAATAATGGTGCTCAATTTGATGGAGCCAGAAACATGTAGAGTGTAACTAGACCTAATGGAATCCATGAGTTGATTTCCATGATGATTGAACAAGTGAAGCAACAAAGTTCACTTAATGCTTCCTTAACCCTTCTAGGAAAGGGAAAATATATTAAGGAACATGATGAAATAGGTTTTCGTTTTGTCGTTATGAAAATAGTTACTACTAATCATGATGATATGTAGGTTGAACTTCCTATAGGTATACTAGGCTTGAAGGAGAGATTTTCCAAAGTGTTCAAAGGAAAATTCGATGAATTGCCATCAATAAGGAATGTACAACATTACATTGATTTTATTCCTGGTGTTACCATTCCAAACAAGAGGACTTACCAAATAGAACCAAATCAGTAGGTTAAATTGCAAAGGTAAGTAGAGAAGTCACTTGCAAATAGCTTTATGAGGAAATCCATTTCACCTTGTGTAGTTCTAGTGGTGCTAGTGCCAAAGAATAACAATGATGAATGAAGGATGTGCATTGATCCTAGGAAAGTTAATAGGATAATAGTAGGTGCAAGTTTCCTATTTCAAGGATGGATGACATCCTTGATGTCCTTACTAATTCAGATATTTTAAGCAAAATTAATTTCAAGAGTGGGTTCCATCAAATTAGAATTAGACATGGTGATGAGTGGAAATTAGTTTTCAAGACACTAGCTAGATTGTTTTTTGAGTGGTTGGTGATGTCATGTGGGCTCACAAATGCACCTACTACATTCATAAGGTTGATGCATGATTATGATTTTGGGTAGGGTTTGGAGGATCCTCAAAGAGGCATTGATGAGTAGGATAGATTAGTGGAGGAACTATCATATTCAAGATGAATTGTTATTTAATAATGAAAAGGTATGTGTTTCTAATTATGATTTTAGAAAAAATATTTTGTTTTAAATGCATCGTGGTGGTATGGTAGGTTACATGGGTAGGGATAAAATATTGGAACTTATGGGTAGGCACTATTTTTGGCTTGGTATGGCAACTGAAGTTTCCAAAATTGGGGAGCATTTGACTTGTTATAAGTTTAAAGGAGATAAATAAGTGGATGAGCATTATACACCTTTACCAATTTCTAAGGGTTCATGGAAAAAGGTGCCTATGGATTTTGTGAGTGGTATTCCAAAAATCAAAAGTAGGAATGATGTAATTTTTATTATTGTTGACACATTCTCCAATATGACACACTTTATTCCATACAAGAAGCTAAGTGATGCTTCTCATATTGTAAATTCATTTTTCTAGCATGTTGTGAAGTTGCATGGAATTCCTTTAACTATTATTAGTGATAGAGACTCTAAATTTACAAGTCATATTTAGAGATCCCTTTGGAAAATTTTACGACAAAGTTGAGTTTTTCTAGTGCATATCATCCACAATTTGATGACCAAATAGAGATGGTAAATAAATCCTTGCTAAACATATTGGAATGTTTGTGTGATGGACAACCAAATAAGTGGAAAAAATTGTTGTGTTATGCTAAGTTTTTGTACAATAATGCATTTCATGTTGTTATTGGCAAAAGACAATTTGAGATAAATTGTGATTTTGTGCAAAGATGGTGGATAGTTTGAAGGGCTTTGATGGTGAAGCTCAACTTAGTGCTAATTTTGTGAAGAGATGATGGATCTCCATGTACAAATAAAATCAAATCTTAAGAAAAAGGTTAAAGTGAGAGTCCTCAAGAGGAAGGAGGACAAATAGAAGTCAAATTTTGCTATTAATGAGATCCATGAGATCAAACTTCATGCCTCTTCAACACCTAATCCCTTATTCATGCATAAGGGATTAATGAGATCAAACTTCATGAGTGGGGGATCACTTCAACACCTAATTCCTTATTCACAAGTTTACTCTTTGAAGGGTTGAAGAGTTAGTGTAGGAATATCTCTTTCGATCCCCTTTGTTCCTTTCCTATATGTGTGATTTGCAAGTTTTGAGCTTTGTTGAGATGTCTTTGAGGTCAAGGAGATGTCTTTTCTATGAGCTAGAATTTTGTAGAAGACATCTTTAATTTAGAGGAGATGCCTCAGCTAAATTTAAGACTTCTTAGGTGAGACATCTTGTCTTGAGTGGAGACGTCTCATCCTATGAGGATATGTCCCCCCAAACTACGAAACATCTTAGGTAAGATGTCTTGGTAATAAGGAGACATCTTGGCTAGGGAGGAGACAGCTACTAAACACAATATAAATATTTGTCAAAAGTTGTGTTTTTACAAGAGATGTCTTGCCAAGGCCATAGACAACTTGTAAAATTAAGGAAACTTACAAAATCACCTATCCCAATTTGAGAAACAACCAGGGTAAGTTGGAAAAGGATGGAAATAGCCAAGTAGAAGGTAAGTAGGCCATGGAATTATCTAAAGAACTTTAAGATGAGTTGAGGGAACATTTCTAGGTTTCTTGTCTCTTGTTATTCATAAATATTAATGTAATTCATAATTGTTGAGAAAAGAAGAGAAAGAGAGTTGTGAGATGAACTTTCTTAATGAGAGTTCTTGAGTTGGTGAGAGCTTCGCCAAGGTGTGAAAGAGCACATTGAGTAAGTGCATAAAGGTTATAGCTCTAAGGTCAATTATGCAAACTTGTGTGTTCTAGTCTTTCTTGTAAGTTGGGATCTCATTCTTAGATTGTGGGAGATCCTCTATTGGTTATGTTTTGAACTAAAAACAACCATTGTGTGATTATAGAGCCTCATGCTCTACAATATTGTTTGAGTGTGAAAGGTTTTGGATGTTGTGGGATTTGAGAATGCTATTGTAATCTTTTGATTAATTAATTGAAGATACATAGTTTTCCTATTTTCTAGCAAAAAGTTTTATCTTTACATAATATTTGGATTTATCCTTTAAAGGTGAAAAACTAGTGGGATTAACCCACTCCAAAAATACAATTATCTTCACATTATTGGATGAGAAAAATGAAAGATATTTTAAGAGCTTCTATATTTTCTAAAATTTATATTTTTTATGATGTCTTATTTATTAAGGTCTTCTTATTCATAATTTTCTTAAACATATGAGAATTATTTCTCTTTAATGTCCTCTTAGTGGAAGTGAAGACTCATTTTCTCATTTTTTTAGTATCATATTGCTTAGCATGTCATGACTTATCATATTGTTGGCCGCAATATCGCATACGTGATATCACGTACACAATATCGAGCATGTCTTCTCATCTATAAATAAGATGTAGACAGATTTGATAAGGAGTTTTTTAGAATTTCTTTTAAGTGTTTAGTTTTAAGTAGTTCTTCTCTCAACCCTTGTCTCCTAGTGCATGCTAGCAGTGTGGTGATTGTAATTGTACGACATCCTTATTCGAGTGTGACGTACTTGGACATGCACATGATCGAAAATAAAGATCAAGATTACTTCATCATTACAACATCCACTTAGCTTAATTATTTATTTAATTTTTATTTACTACTTTCTTAGTTAACATCTTCTTACCCTAAAATCCTGTTAAACACGGAATGTGTATGACTTAATCATGAGCATTCAAGTGTGACTACTTGATAACCCACTAGTGTACTTAGGCCATGCGCTTGGTAATCCTAGTGGTAGTCATGCACGAGGTCCAAGATATGTATAGATGATTAAGGAATGGATGCTCATCACACTTAGGCTAGTTTAGATTCTCTCTCATCCTCTCTCTCTCCTAGCTTAGTTAACATTATTTTCCATCATACCCAGGAGTAGCATTAGTGTAGGAACATATCATACACCTCACTCTAGACTAAACCATACATGAAAAAGCTAATACTAGTCTAGGTGGGAAGACAACGAACTACAATCTAAGAGTAACTATCTAGATACCACAACTAGTCTGTCTACAGAGTTTGACCGGATCATGCATGAAATGCTTGTATTTGTATGGTTGAGTGTAGGGGTACCTCACCACTCATCATTGGCGTTGTTGCTGGGGACAATGCTAGTTATCTAGATTATTTATATCATACAAGGTTACTGTATAGGAATTAACGATATATCTTTTAGGAAGAAATCATTATAAAAAGTCACATATAAATTCACACACAATCTCACAACTTTGCCTCTCCTACAAGATTACGATAATGCCACATCTAATGAGGAAATTCATTGGAGAACCAACAAATTATATGACAATGAAGATTGGAGTACGCAACTTGAGGTGGGGGTTTTTTATAAACATAAACGAAGGCAACATCATCCCAACACATGAAAGCACAACTTACTTAATGATGATGAAACCCTACTAGCCACTATAAGCCTAATGCAAATACAAGAGGCTATTCGAATGTCTTGTAGGCATCGTAAAGAGAGCCGCTTACCTAGGCTCGATTTAAACAACTTTTCCAATTTCTTAGGAGACCATGACTTAGATCTGAAACAACATTTACAAGCCTTCTACGATGCATGTGCATGGAACAACATTGATAACGGTTGAAAAAAACTCAAGCTCTTTCCTATGACACTCGTTGGCCAAGTAAAAGTATGATATAGATCGTTAAAACCAAATTCAATATGACGTCGGCCAATAATGGTAGAACTCTTTAACGAAAGATATCAAACCTACGCAAGAGTGTCAGCCTTGAGGAAACAAATCCAAGAGTGGAAACAAGCACAACATGAACCCTTGGACATGGCCTTAGAAAGATATTATGCACTATTAAACAACTGTTGAGGCCATGAGTTCTTCGACGAAAGGCTAATGTACCATATCATTGATGGGATTTGTGATGCAACAAGAGAAACCCTAGGGATGTATGCCCAAGGTCAACTATACGAGTTACAAACCCATCAATTCCAAGAGCTTATTAAGCGGGTAGCAAAAGAAGAAGGAGAAATGGTGAGATGGAAGAGTGTTGAAAAACATCAACGGGACCAAAATCTCAACTTAACAGAGGTCCATGATCATAAAAAGGAGAAATCAACCTATCTCAAGTTGGAAGAACCATCTTTGCCAGTACAACAATCATTAGATGAAATTTAGGCAAAGATCAATAAGAGGCTGGAATGGATGCATAAAAGTGTGGAGAATATATCAATATTATTGGAGATAGAGTTTTGACAATTCGAGAAGTAGGACAAAATATCATTAGACATTCAGAAAGAAGGGATGAGGAAAATAAGAGCTCAACAGCTAATCATACGTATGAATGCAACATTTGCATGTACGATCACCCCAAGGGCCAATGCCCAATCTACTTACATTTATATAAGCATTGGGGAAACACGTTACACCCAAAGTTCATACAGAGATACTGTGTTCGATCACAGTGGCAACAATCCTAGTCGTGGG
>MNCI01006326.1:0-10124 GCA_015680685.1 Gnetum montanum
AGATCCATATCAGCCATACCACAACCTAGCCAATGGATTTACACTAAAGTAAGGTATTATTTACTTAATGATTCAATTACCCTTGCTAATATATGATTGTGTTGTGTGTGCAGATGGAAATCATACAACAACGGAATGGATCTGGAGCAACCACTTGGAATGGAGCAGAGCTGAAGCAACTATGCAAGGAGCAAGATTGATAATGCGCTTACGGATGGACAACGGAAGGTGCAATCTAGGCGTTGGCAGCAGTAAGACTCTTCTCTCTTCTTCTCTTCTATTCTCTCTCCTCTTTTCTCTTAGCTACCAAGTATGGCCTGATGTCATTGTAATAAGGTGTTCACCCTTGTTGTCATGAACACCAGTTGTGTCAAGTCTTGTAATAATGAATTGTTCACATGTCATTCCATTAGTTTCATTCCCCTCAATAATCCCATACCTACCTGATATCATTATAAGGAACTCGAGGACGAGTTTTCATTCAGTCATGGGGGTATGATGACACAGATTGTACAAGCTGCGATATTGCATCCCCTGCGATATCGCGGTCCGTGATATCGCGGTCCACCGCCATATCTATAAATAAGAGGCGGCACTCCCCTCATTTCTCATCCTAGGTGTAAAGTAGCGAAGCTCTGGGAGATTGATCACCCTAGAGATAGAATATTTTCCATGTGTCCGCAGTAGGAGTCCCCCGAGTGAACGGTTCTTTATTTGAGCAGCTTTGTACCTGAACGCAAGTTGTGTACGGTAATAAAGACGAGCTTTGCGGATAAACCTTGCAGTGCATGGATAGGTTTAATTAATGTTATTTACTGCTTTCCTAATGATGTGGCATGAGTATGACTTGGTTACAAGCATTGATGAACGTGTACGACTAGCCAAGGAATCGGCTACTCATCGCGAATAGATTCTCTCAACCCTTTCCTCCTAGAGCGTGGGACAAGTACGACTTGATTACGAGCATCTACGGATGTGTACGGCTAGTCAAGGAATTGGCTGCTTGTCACACATAGGTTAGTTAAGTGCCTCAGTATGACCGCTTCAAGCACGTGCTTTACGTGTGGTGATCCCAATAATGATTAGCATTTGGTAGCCACAGTTGCACAATTCAGGGTATGTACGGTAAGTGGGAACGGATGCTGACGCTAGGACTTAGTGCTATAGTTAGAGTTAGTTAGTTTCTCAACCCTTCACCCTCATAGCTTAGGAGATAGACCGAAAAATACCAAAAAAATCATATACCTCAGACTTGCTTAACCATACACCGTGACACATACAAGCAAGCCTAGGAAGACAACGAACGATTAACCCCAAGCGTTCCTTGTGGCGTTAAGGCATTTAGTCTGCGAAGTTCGACTGGATCGCACATGCTACGCTCGTTTCATATGGTTGCGTGTAGGGGTACCTCGCCACTCATCAATAGTCTTGCAAGAGAGATGTTGTTACTCTAGCAGTTTATTCTAATTATTAGAGCTGTTACTCTAGTGGTTTATTCTAATTATTAGAGCGGTTACTCTAGCGGTTTATTCTAATTATTAGAGTGGTTACTCTAATTATTAGAGTAGTTTCTCCCAAGCCTATAAATATAGTGGCCAGGGGCACAATTGAAAAGGAAAATCTTTTAGTAGTCAAGTAGCAAAAATTTTGTAGTTTGTTTGAAAGTTAGAGTATTTTCCAAGTGCCCACAGCAGTTGGTTTAAGTGTGGATGGATCTTTATTCGAGCATTGTATACCTAAGCACACCTTGTGTACAACAACAAAGATGAGCTCTTCAATTCATCCTTATAGCACTTGAGATTTGTTTTCTTATGCATTTATTTTATTTTATGCACTTTACATTTCTATTATTAGCACAACAATTCATTTTGATCAATTAAGAAAATCGTTAAATTACACAAGCACGACCACTTCAAGGATGCGTGTAATGCTTGGTAACCCATTAATGATTAGCATTTGCTAATCCCAATAGTGTTGCACTAGTTCAGGATGTGTATGGAAAGTGGGAATGGATGCTGGGGTTAGGATTAGTTAGAACTTAGTTAATGAGTAGTTACGTTAAATTAGTCACTTAGTTACCTCTCTCCTTCCCTACTAGCGTAGGACATAAAAACATAAAAGCTATAAAAATCATATGCCTCAAGCTTACTTAACTATAAAATCATGACATACAGGTAAGCTTGGGAAGACAACGATGAACCAATGCATCCTTGTTCCACAAGGGTGCATAAGTACTTAGTCTTTGGAATTTGACTAGATCGTGCATGAAATGCTTGTATTCATATGGTTGAGCGTAGGGGTACCTCGCCACTCATCATTGGCGATGTTGCTGGGGACTTAGTTGTTTGTGCGCTAACTAGAACATAGGAAATCATTCACATCATTGGAACAAACTGTTAGGGTTGGTTGAGAAAATAATAAACAAGAATACATTGCACACTAAACAGACAAGCATGTCTTCTTCTTCATATGAAAGTGCCTCACCGCCTAAGTCTGAAACAGGAAACAGGCGGCGGTGTAATACACATGACATTGATCCGCTAGTCCCTCAACAAGTTTGAGTGGTATATATTCATCCCAATGAGTATACACTAGACTTCATCTTTATCCTCCATCAAGATGAACAACTACATTGGTGAGACTTAGAAGGTAACATAGTGTTACCTCCCAATCGTTCAGTCCTAAGCATGCTTCTTCATGCTCTCACACGAATTGGCATGTCGCACTTACACACAGAATACATTGTGCAAGACCATGACTCAAGAGAATACTGTCCCATAGAGGCACAACATCAAAGGGCCTTGCAACAAGAGAGACATCATAAGTCTTTGAAGGGTAAGTGGTCCTAGGATTCCCCACATGTCTTAAGCAAAAATGAGGGTGGTGAACCTACCTCAAGCAATCACCCACACAATGATGTTCCTCCCCTTGACTTTGGCCAAGGGGTTGTGTATCAAATGCTTCATTTCACTATTCATAATCCAGGTTCTGATACCCATGGGCACAAAGGATCTAAAAAAGGGACACGAACTCATGATAAAGATGTACATTTTGATCACAATCGCGATCAGGGCTGAGACCGTAGAAGAGAAGGTAGCAAACACTGTCATGGTGATGGTTCTCCTTCTTCTTTAGCTTCATCATCTCCTTCACCCTCTCCTTCAATATCTGGACATGGTCATAAAGAAAAAGACCATGGAGATAAAGGTAGGCAAAGTGGAAGTCATAGACGAAACAACCAGGAAAGGGGATGAGGGCACTCTAGAGAGTCATGACATAAAAGAAGGGAGAGTAGGGAACAACGTAGGAATCATAGACGCCATGAATGAGATGATCATGATGAACCCCTCCTCACTAGTTGAAGTATGTTAGACATAACTGAGGCTGTTAGAATTCCAACAAGGCACTAGAAAGATAGTAGGATCAAGAGATTAGATATGAACAATATCACATGATTTGAAGGAGGATACAATGCTAATCCTCAGAATTATTTACAAGCATTCCATGATGCGTGTGCCCTAGAAAACATAGAGAACGAATGGCAAAAACTTAAGTTACTCCCATGGACATTTGTTAAAGAAGCATAAAGCTGGTACTGGTATCTAGAACTAGAATCCATTTGTAGGTGGAGTATTATGTTAGAACTATTTAATGACAAGTACCAAATGTACTACCAAGTGTCTAACTTGTGAAAGAAAATCCAAGGCTGGAAACAAGGAGGACATGAACCCTTGGATGCTACCATGGGCTGATATTATGCACTATTACATCATTGTCCTAGCCATGGTTATTCGTAAAGGGATCAATTGCACCATCTTGTAGATGGGCTTAGGCATGAAATGAGAAGAACCCTTGGGACTTATGCCCAAGGAAGACTATCTGAGCTTAGGTTCCATCAAGTTCAAAGAATATTGGAGAAAGTTGCTAAGGAAGAAGGTTAGCTATGGAAGAGAGAAAGTGCGAAAGAGTATAATCAAGATCCTTCCCTCTAGAAGAGAGGAGTAAGATTTTGTGAGGATGAAGAAGAGTCACCACTCAAAGAGATGGTGAATAGGAAAAATTTGCCTATCCAAAAGTTGACATCAAAAGTATCAGCAAAAGTAGACCAAATGTAGGATTCCCTAGACAATAGATTTCAATTTGTTCTTAAAATAGTAGAGGAGTCTAGAGAGTAAGGTAGTGATTGAGAAAAAAGAAAAAAGAAAGAAGATGAACATGCACGTAGCAAGGGTAAGGGAAAAGTTGCCATCATTGAAGAGGTTGTGGATTCGGAAACAGACAATGATAGTGGATGTGAAATATGTCAATATGAACATCCTAAGGGATGTTGCCTTGTAATCTCACATCTTCAAGAGTCTATGGTGTATGCACTCAAGCCATGATTAAACAAACAACAAGAACCCCAAAGGTTACCTTACCCCCAAGGTAATCCAAGATAGTTTCACCAACCCTTAATGTATTATCCAAGTGGAACTCCACCATAATCAATTAAGCAATATCGATAGTGGAAGCACCCACAATCATGGGGAATGCCACCACCAAGGCAACAGTATCCTTATCAGCAACTTGACCCATATGGATATTATGTGCAGTAGCCAATCTCTCCACGTGACTCTACTGTTCACATCACTCCTCAACCTCACTACCAAGCCTATGAGCACTATGGGACTCCCTCTTCTAGAGGTGATATTATACAAGCATATCATCCTTATCATCTGGCCACATCTCTTCCACCAATAGGTCCACTACCACCTGCTCCGGCGATGCAAGGTGAAATCCCTACCCAGCCACAACAATGTAACGCCATGAGGGCTGTTAACTCTCAAACTACTATTGGTTTCAAAAATCACATGAAGAAAAGACCTTTCTTTAGAACCAATAGTTCAACTAGGCCCTTGCAATCACAAGTGGCTGATTCCTTAGACACCTCAGTATCAATTAGAACTTCGGAGCCCCCTTCAACCCAATCACCGCACTCAACACATACAATCATGCTAACACATGTTTTCACTAATTGGATCAAAGCTTGCCACCTTCCTAGAAAATTCTATGATTCTAGGAGTCCTCTGATATACTTACAAATCACTAGAAATGCACCATGCAAGGCTCTTTTGGATTCAGTTTCTGATGTCAACTTGATTTCTCAAGAAATGTACAAGGCCTGGAACCTGCCTCCATTGAAAAAGAGCAACATGTATCTAAAGTTGGCTGACCAGTCCATCATTGTCCCATTGGGACTAGTGGAAGACATTGTTACCACTGTTTGTGGATGGTTGTACCCAGCTGAATTCCTAGTGATTCAGGTGAACCACAGTAAGGGGGAATTCCCAATCATAATGGGAAGAGCATGGCTAAGCACCATCGACGCATGCCTATGAATCTGTGATCTTTCCCTAGAAATATCAAAATAAAATACATTTAGAAAGATCAAGAAGAAGAAAGTTCTATGAATCACATACAGTGACATATGGTGTAATTGCATGTACAGGTCATGGCTTATGCAAAGTTTAGCATTGCCTGCATGCAATCAATGTGCACAAGTGATTAACATACAAAGATGCCTATGAGTGGCTGACAGTTGATCAAGAAAGTAGTTCACTCATATGCATGNGCGAGCCTTCACTTGCTCATATCCTGAATTAACTAGAATAGATCCTAGGATATTCCAACATAGAATTTACACTGACCCCTCCATGAAGCCTCAAAGACAACCATAGAGGTGATTGAACCCTAAGTTGAAGTAAGTAGTTAAGGAAGAAATCAAATAGCTTCTCAAGGTTGGGTTCATATACCCTATTGCCGATAGTGAATGGGTTAGCCCCTTAGTTATTATGCCTAAAAAGGGAGGCAAATGGAGGGTGTGCATAGATTTTAGGCTACTAAATATGGCAACATTCAAAGATCACTTTCTGTTGCCATTTGTTGACCAAGTCTTAGACACCATCGTAGGGCATCGCTATTACAGTTTTCTAGATGGATATAGTGGATATAACCAAATACAAATAGCCCTAAAAGGACAAGCCAAGACTACGTTCACCAATCCTTTTGGAATGTTTGCATACAAACAGATGCCATTTGGCTTGTGCAATGCTCCTGCAACATTTCAACGACTAGTTCTAAGCATATTCCAACAACAGATAGGGAACGACATGGAGGTCTTTATGGATGACTTCTCCACTTATGAAAAAAACTTTGATCAAGCCTTAGACTAGTTGGAGAAAGTGTTAAAAATATGTGTAGAAACCAATTTGAGGCTCAACTAGCAAAAAAGCCATTTGATGATCCAAGAAGACATAGTACTAGGGCACAAAATCTCACACATTGGGATAGAAGTAGACCCCGAGAAAATCAAAATTATCTAAGAAATTACCTATCAACTAGAAACTATCAAAAATATTCGATCATTCCTTGGACATACTAGCTATCAGAGGAGATTTATTGAGAAATTTTCAAAGGTTGTCAAACCATTGGTGAAATTAATGAAAAAGGACATACCTTTCGAGTGGACCAAGGAATGCCAATTAGCTTTCCAAACTCTAAAATAGAAGCTAGTAGAAACACCCATTCTACAAGCTCCTAACTGGTCCAAACCATTCCATATCATGACTGATGCATTCAACTATGATTTAGGAGTCGTACTTACACAGTTAGATGACCACAAGCATCCTTATTACATCCACTATGCAAGTAGAAGTATTGCTAGTGCACAACTTAACTACACTACCATAGAGAAAGAATTAATGGCTATAGTGTTTACACTAGAAAAGTTTAGACGCTATGTATTGGGATATAAAGTATATATACATATAGATCACAGTGCAATCTAGTTCCTCAAGAATAAGCCAATGGTAAGCCCTCGTATCATACGATGACTTGGAATCTTACAAGAGTTCGATTTAATGATGATCGATTGCAAGGGCACTAAGAATGTAGTTGCTAATCATTAATCTTAGTTGCGATGGGACAAAAAAGAGGATGAGTATCCAATTTTGGATCATTTCCTTGATGAATTCCTCTTTACTGGTGTAGTGAATAATCAATCACCCATGGAGAAAAATTGGTACAGAAGCATTCTTACCTATCTCCTCACCCAACAAACATCTTAAGAGTTAAACTTTAAGAAGAAATAATAGTTTCTTCACCTAGCCAAGTACTTTATGGAGATCAATGGGAAACTTTACAAAGTGTGTCTTGATGGCTTGGTTTGATGGTGTGTTCCTGATATAGATCAACTGCGAGTTCTCCAAGACACTCATGAGGGTCCTTGTGGGGGTCATTATGCTGGGAGACTAATGACCATCAAGATCATGCTTGCAGGATATTATTGGCCTACATTATTTCAGGATGCCCATTGTTTCATCCAATCTTGTGAGCGTTATCAATGTGATGGGGGAATGACTGCTAGAATGGAGGGTTTGCAATAATGGATCCAACTGTTAGAACCCTTTAACATTTGGGAAATTGATTTTATGGGGACAATTACACCAATGTCCAATGGAAAAGCTTATATTATTGTTTTCGTTGATTACGTAACAAAATGGGCCGAAGCAGCTACTGTTAAAGATTGTACATCATCTATAGCTACACGATTTTTTCAACAACAAATCATAAACAGGTTTGGTATGTCATGTGCACTTATTTCAGATAATGGTATACACTTCATAGGTGCAACTTTTTAGAAATTGATGTAATGCTTAGGGGTTGAGCATAAATTGACTACACCATACCACCCCCAAGAGAACGGTCAAGCAGAAGCCACCAATAGGGAGATTATGAAGATATTGACAAAAACCATTAGCAAGTTTAGGCGAGACTGGAGCACTAAATTGAACGATGCTCTTTGGGCATACCGCTCCACATGGAAACTCTTTACAGGCTACTCTCCCTATGAGTTAGTATATGGAAAATTACCAATGCGTCCTGTTGGCACATTTTGGCCATTCAATGGAACAGGCTTTATAAGGNTGTTGGCACATTTTGGCCATTCAATGGAACAGGCTTTATAAGGTTATGGTGACTTTTGAAAAATTTAAAAGAGATTGTTGAGATTTTGTTTCTTCACCTTGAAGTCTACCATGTTGATTAAGACAAGCTTTTGCTAATTGGTTCACATCCACAAAGGCATGGTTGAATGTCCCAAAATCTTAGAGGCCTTGTTCAACTTGCATCCTTGAACCAACCAATACACAAAAGTTGTAGAGCCTCCTTTCAAGGACCATGTTGCCCATATGAAAAAATCATACCATTCCATGAGATTTCATCCCTTGTTGGCATTCAGACAAAAATGAGCCTAGAATCATGAATACTACCAAAACCTTAACTTATCCAAGCTCATACGTTGGTGCTAAAATCCAAAATTTAAATCTTTCTACCACAAGACAAGAAGACCGGCACACTATTTTCCAATGCCTTAAATAAAACACTGCAAATTTGTTGGGCACAGTGATTAGCCATGGTGGCCATCAGTATCGATTTGGGTACTTCCACAGTATATTTTTCTGGAATTGCAAACGTATTTAGGCTGGTAGGAGCTGCAGGAATATTTCTACGATCAGCATGAGGAGCCTTCGAGTTGCTCTGTATGTCCATGCCCTCCTGCGTTTCACTGGCGACCCTAAGAATGCTGAAATTCGAAAGTGTAGAAAAATGCTCTGTAATTTATGCCGGAAAGATTTATGACGAAGGGGCATGAAAACGCAGCAGATTTTTTGTTAGAATTCTGGATGATTCCCTTTGATGGAGGAAGAAGAATTTTGCCTGGCATGGCTTCAGCTTTGTGGTAGCTCAGGGTTTGTTTTGAAGCTCTGGTTTTTCACGGTAACTGCGTACGAGTTTGTGGGAGGACAAATGGCCAGCGGTGAAGAGGGTTGTAGTGGCATCAACAACGAACCGATGGCGGTGGTGATCATGTACGGTCTGGAAGAGAAGACTTCAGGTTAGGCCAAAGCCTTGCTCCATAGCACGCGAGCGGAGGATAGAAACACGCGGCCATGATCTGTTGCTATTGAGATTATTGGAGGCCCTGACATTCCTTTCCACCACGGGAGACTAGACAAGTCTGATCAGGATCAGCCAGAAGAGGGACGTCTGCCTGATGCAACCAATAGCGCCAATCATTCTTGACCGATGGTGATCCTCTTCTTGCACCGGCGTCGCACCTGCAGTTCCTAATTTGTGTAAAATAATAATAATAATAATAAGAATAGAAATCCATCAGCCAAGAACAAGGAACTCCGTTCTGGGTAGCTTCAAAACCGCGGCAGTCTACATTTGGGGGAATAACGCTCCAAGGTTTCTGGTAAGAGGTAGCAATGATAAAATCATGTGCATTTGCAATCAGAGATGCTATGGAGGTAAAGAGAATATTACACTTTTGGGTAGTACCGAACCTTTGAAGAATGTAATTATGTATGAAATTGAGTCCAACACTATGAAGCCTTGGATGTTAATTCATTGCTTATATATTTGTCGGAGTCATTGCCAAAACGTATTCATTATGTATATAGTTTTAAAGAATTCATGGGATAGTTATATGAACACACTATTTGGCCACCATAGCTTTTATTTTCTATAGTGGTAATTTTTTAGCCTTAATCCCATGATGTTTATAACCACCACCAAGGACACTTGTCAATTGTAGCCTTTTTTATCTCTTTGGTGGTTGCAACCACCCAAAATTGTTGTACCTTACCTAACTTGTTGGGCAAGTAACCTCCTAACTTGTTGGGCAAGTAATCTCCTAATTGGTTGGCCAAGTTACTTGGGAGAGAAGTTAGGTGAGATATTTTTGAATATGTAACTTCCCTACCTACCTTTGAACCCTATAAAAAGGCTTAGGGGGGATGAGGGGAGGAGCTCAAAATTTGGAATCTCAATTCTAAGGGGGGAATTTTGAAGGATAATTTGGAAAAGAGACTTTTGGGAGGTCTCATACTTCACACTTTGAAGGCTACTAGTTAGCACTTAGGCTCTCAGCTGAAGACACCTTGGGGTCTTGAGAAGAGAATTTGTAAAGAAGATTTGTAAAGATGATTGCTCGTAAGATGGCTTGCTAAAGGAAAGATTTCAACCTCTTTGTCATGGTCCTGTGAGTTATGCATTTCATTTTTTGTTTTGTTTAAATT
>MNCI01006326.1:15751-39747 GCA_015680685.1 Gnetum montanum
AGAGAGAGAGAGAGAGAGGAGAGCCTAGTATTCAAAGAATCCTAGGAAGAAAGTGCTAGTTCCTTTAACACATCATCAAGTAACTAATAGTTCAAGCACGAAACATGAAGGCCATGACCATGATGTCAACATTTGGAATTCCTTGTTAGCCAAAGTGACCATTCCTCGATAGCCAATATAGCCTTTATCTCATCTTGAACTCATAATGTTCCATTGTGACCTTATTTTACCATTGTGAGCACTCCTTCGCATGGTTCGATAGCTAAAAAATCAAGTGAGGAGAGGAAGTATTGGTGATGAACCTATGATATTGTTTTGTATTCTTTATTAATGTTTCTTAGGTCAATCCTCCAACCATCAACAAAGAGGAACTAGTAAAACACCCCAAAGGAAATTTACATTTTGCATAAAAAGCCTCAAAGCTAGATTTACATTGTAATTTAGTGGAAATTTAAAGGTAGATACAACTGCCTATTTTCCCATTAAAAATCCTATGGTGTAGCCTTATTCTTACAAAAGTTTAGGCATTTTTCAATATGTAAGATGTAATTTATAGCCCACAATGTTGGAAATTTTATTTTTTGCCAACCTATGAAGCCCAAAATGTAAATATGTTGCCAAAATTTGGTAGAGAAACCTAAATATGTTAGCAAAAAGGTCAAAAATGTTGGTGGCATTTACATTAGGATTTGAGCCATGAAAATAGCCCAAAAATGCCATGAAATTTAGCAAGAAAAGTCAAAATACGTTGTTGGTTCATGGACTATACTTTTTGGATAGTAAAAGTGCAAAATACGTTGGTATTTCATGTCTAAAAAAGTCAAAAAATGTTGGTGCATCATATGTTACAAATATTGGGCACCAAAAGCTTCCAGAAAGTGACACAATTTGTTAGAAATTGGGTAGCAATCATGGTAGAATTAACGAACAAGAAATCAAGACATGCATAGCCTATTTAAATCAAAATTTGCTTTATTGTAAGGACTTTTTGGATTTTTCAACTTTTCAAACTTGAGACTTTTAAGAGAGAGGAAGACTTGAGAGTCCAAGCCATCTTCAAGAGTAGATTGTTGGAGCACTAAGATCCTGTTGCAGCGTGTGAGTAAACTAGTGAACTATGCATATTTGGGAGGATCGTAGGACACACACTTCTTTCCCATAAACTAGATTTGTAGTGCCATTTCCAAGAAGGTGTTGAATAATTTTAGTTCCACATTTTGGATCTCTCAAAACTCTATATTTTTCTAGAATTAATACAAAATTTTCTATAGTGTTTTGCATATTTTCTTTGTATTTTCTACAACTATACTTTGGTGGTGGCTCTATTCATTACACATTTCCTCGCTTAGTTTTATCACAATATCACCTTGGTAATAGATTTCTAAGTCCTCAATCTATCGGCAAAACCATTTGAGCTACTTTAAATCCTTTTTTAAGGCTAGTTGGGTCTAGAGTTAAACTGTTTCATTCAGGAATTTTTCGCTTTCCAACATCAAATTTTTTCATCACTATAGAACACTCAACTACTTTATGCAGATGGGAACATCTAAAAGATTGACAGCTCCTACTATCAACTAAGCAAAATCAATCCCAGAAAAATTATTATTTTATTTCAAAAGTTCAAAAGATGCCCAAAATGGTGAAAAATCTATAAAAGCTCAAATTCCACAAAATTCTTGCAAAATCATGTTTATGTCATGAATATATCCTAAATATTCATAAAATATCCAAGTATAAGTTGGGTGTAATTTCCAAAATTTTCAAAACTCACAGGACAAAAAAAATTTATGAACAAAAGTAAAATGTTATTTTACAAAAAAAGCCCATAATTACAAGAATTAGGAAGCATCTCAACATATAAATTAAAATCATAGAGGAATAATAGAAGACCAGGAAGTAGAGAGGAGAGATAGAAAATTTGTAGTAATATGGGGTAGCTAGGTTAAAGTAAAATAAAATAAAGTTCCTTACTTGTGTTGGTAGGGCTTTTAGAATTTTTTAATGTCTTCCTTTCTACTTAATATTCTCAATTGGTTTTTACTTTGCTTAGCATGTGAAACTCTAAAAAAAATGTAACTAAGGGCTCAACCTATTTATAAGGGAAAGAATGGAAGAAATCAAGTTCAAATGGGCTTCAAAACCAAGTAGAAAGGGTAAAAAACATCTTTTTGTGAAAATGTGATGGAACATGATTTAAAAAAAAAAACAACAGTGAAAAAAAAACCCAATGGAAAAAATAAATGATAAAAAAATATTCCAGTGGTAGAGGAAAAGAGGAGAGGTGGTAGTAAAATGCATATGGTATATATAAAACATATATGTCATATATTGTTTCATAAAAACCTATCATGCACATTAATTTTCTTTTTGTGGTAGAAAAGAAATTTAATTTTTAATTTTTATTTCTATTATTATTATTTTTTCTAAAATGATCTTTATAAGTTCTTTTTCCCAATTTCTCTCCCCTTTGATACCCTTGCACTCCAATACTCACAACATGCATATCGAGACTCCAAATCAAATTCCAGTTGAACCTATATGATTCTTATCAAATGCTCTACCAAATCGTATGTTTAAATCTCATCTAAACATGACTTTTCATGGTTGCCTAGTTCAAATGTCAAAACCTTTACAGTATTTTAGTAAACTAGAAAATGTGATATCTTGAGAATTGTAACTTTGATTTTAGTGAACCAAGGATCAAAATCTAGATTTTTAAATGTCCTAGATACATTAGTAAGGCCAAAATTTTGGTAAGACATCACCTAAGGTACTTCCTTAACAAATCTCATTTATGTAATATTTAATTATAATTAAAAATGAATTGCAAATCCTAGTTTAATGATAAAAGTTAACAAGGGATATGGTTTAGGTTGGGTAAGGGTCCATAATTGCTCCATGAATAGAATATTATATAAGCACATGTGTCTAATAAAATAGTAATAAAATAAAAAGATGCATGACTAGATTAGCATAATAAAGCATAAATGTGCATAAAGAAAGAAATATGCATAATCAAATACTTGTAAGGGCACAATAACTGACAAAAGAAAACATTTTTGAGGTAATTGGGTTTTAACATTTAATCATAAAACATAAGGTAGATCTATGAGTGAGCTCTAGCACTAGTAAAATAGAGGATACAAAACTTTAACAAAACATTCTGGCAAGAAGATTGCACTTATCTAGGAAACTAAGAATAACAACAACAATAATAGTAATGATAATAATATAATCTTATCATTTAACTAAAAATATTAGAGCTAATTCATTGAAATGCATATGATAGTATTAAAGAATTAATCATATGCATTAAATTAAATAACTAAACATTACAAATTATTAGGCTGTGATATGTTAGCTCTCTATTCTCATCTTATTGAAATGAGAAGCATGATACTTAGTGTAATTATTAACAAGAAAATGATAGAATTTATTGTTGACTTGATAGATTTTACATCTCTAATGTTTCCTTTAGAAGCCTGCAAGGAAAGTAGAAGTGCATACAAATGCTAATTTATGAGATCATTTTCCTATTAACATTTTTATCTATGGTATTAATTCTTCATCATTTCGAAAGCATGTGCCTTTTTGTATAAATACTAACATGTTCATAGAAGCTAGTGTTAAAAATATTTTGAAATCTTTATGGAATCCAGAGAAAAAAAGCCTACTAGTAATATTTGTTGAATTTAGTGTAGGCAAAAAATTATTTGTAGAGTTAAAAATTTTGCTAGATCATTTCGAAAGAAATTTACTAAACATAAGCATCAAGTTGAAGAAGATCTTGTAGAATTTGTAAAGTAGATGTAAATTCTTGTAGACTAGAATCTATTCGATATTAAAACTTAGAAAGTCTTGTCTAAAAATCATTATGAGAAACAATGTTGGGATACCTTTGAAGCTAAAAATTCTATCATTAAAAGTTACATGGGTTTGCTAAAAATTGAAGATGAAATTTACAAGGAATTTTTTTCATTTCTAAAAGGGAAGGATCAAGTACCTAAATTGAAATTAGTTTATATAAATGATTCTAACATTTAGGATCCTAAGACTATTAATAGTTTTAGCAAATCATTTGTCTCATAAAGGTTTTACCATGGGATCCTTCCAAGCCTCTCATATGCATATTCTTCATCTTATAACAAAAGCACACCAAAATATTTTTAACAGAGAAATTACAGTGGAAGAAATTAAAGTAGTGACCTTTAGTTTAGTAGATGGTAAAGCTTTAGGTTTTGATGAATTTTCTATTGAATTTTGTTAAAAGCATTGTGACATTGTTGGAGATGCTCTTTTTTATGTTTTCCAAGAAGCCATTAAAAAATTTTCTCTTCCTAAAAGTATTAATAAAGGTGTGATTCATTTTCTTTCTAAGAATGAAGATCTTCAACATATTGTTAATTAGAGGCCTATTACTCTTCTTAACAATACTTCTAAAATTTTGGCTAAATGCATGGCCTCTCGAATTCATAGGATTATTGAAGGTATCATCAAACATGAGCAGATATCTTAAATAATGTTATTATAGCTTGGGAGAGAATGTAGTTAACTTTTGATAATAACTAAGACATTGCTATTATTAATTTAGATTACGACAAAGCTTATGATAGGATTGAATGGAATTTCATTATTTCTTATCTGTATAAGCTAGGATTTGATGATTATTTTATTCAGCTTCTCTATACCTTGCTCATTGATGCTAATGCTCAAGTTACTACAAATTTTGGATTAAGTTCCTTTTTTTTCTTCAATTGTTAGTTTGTCAAGGTTTTCCTCTAGCTTTCTATATTTTTATTATTGTTATAATTTTTCTTTCACATAATTTGTATTATGATCTGCAAAGGAATTTCATTAAGGAAATTTTAATTGATGATTAAGGCACATAATTACTTAACATGTACTTTGTAGATGATTATTTTTTTATCATCAAAAATTCTCTAAAATGTATCAATAATCTTTTAGCTATAGTAGAGAATTACAAAATGTTATTTGGCTCTTGAATTAATTAGCAAAAATTTGCTATTTACTATAATGCTAATATTGATGAGTGGGTTATTCTCAAGCCTTGGAAAATCTTGAAAAAAGATTCTATCTTTAAAATTTTTGGAATACCTTTTTCTTTTGAGCCTAATCTTACTATTTTGTGGAATTATGTGGTTGATAAAATTGAAAAGAAGCTTAACAAATGAAAATAAAAAAAATGCTTATCCTTGCTACCAAAGTTTTAGTTATTCAACAAATGCCTCAATGAACTCATATTTATTACTCTAGTTGTTTTCTCCTTCTAAAACGTCTTATGAGAGAATTGACTATATTATTAATTAATTTCTTTAATTTGATCAGAAGTTTAGAAAAGGTTTTTCTAGAGTTGCTTCGGATATTTGCACTAGTAGCAAGAAATATGGAGGACTTGGCCTCATTAATTATTATAAGCAAGGTATTTCTCTTGCAAGAAAATAGATTGCAAAGTGCATTAATGGAGATGATGTTTGGATGTTTCTTTTAAGAAATTGACTTATGCAAGACAAACCTAAGAATGATAATAGTTGGTTTTCTAATAACTTTCTTTACTGCTGTCTTTTTTCTTAGGCCATTTCTATTCCTAGTTCTTCAATTCTTAAGTAAGTTTGGAAGACATAGTGAAATCTTAGTAAATATTAGAATAACAATCATATTATAGTTTTAGAAGATATGCTTAAGTAAATTAGTCCATGGTGGCTTCCTTTTAATGAAGGAACCTAGACTACTAATGCATATAGATTATGTACCACTTGGAGTAGATTTGGTATCATTGCAATTTCTTATTTGCATGTGCATGATAGATGGATTACTTGAAATGAAGATTCTAGCCTCTATGGTTTGAATAGAAAGAAAAAAAATGAATTTTCCAAAATAAATTTCTAATCTTAAGAATTTATTTAAAATTGATAAGAATTTACATCATATTTCTTTAGATATTTCTTAGAAGAATGGAAGATATGTTTTTCCTTTTAATTTGAAAGTTACTTATGAGATTATTATAAAGGATGATTTTATTCATAAAAAATTTGATAAGGCCTAGAAAATGCAATTATCGTCATACTTTTGGATGTGAAAAATAAAAGATATTTCAAAAGCTCCTACATTTCTCAAAATTTGTATTTTCTATGGTATCCTATTTATTACTGTCTTTCTATCGACACTTGTCTTAAACACATGGGAAATATATCTCCTCAATATTCTATTTTCTCATATTTTTTTGAGTATCTTATTGCTCAAAATTCTTGGAAATGGATGTCCAGAATTTGTAAGAACTTTTAACGAAGCATTAATGAAGTTATTCTTGGTGATTAACCTACTTTGTCTACTTCATTTCTTTACACTTGAAATTCTCTTTGGCCACTTCTTCTCTACGCTATTTGGAAGCTTTGGTATGTAGTTATTTTTCCAGCAGCAAGACCATAATTATGATCTCTCTTTAGGTATCAAATATCAAGTTCTCAAAGATGTCACTTTTCGACTATAACTTCAAGCAAAAAAGCTCCTAGTGAAAGATGAACAATTAATTTGGCTTTTACAATATTAATTTCTTTTTGTTTTAGAGGCTCAAAGATGAAAATATTTTAGCTTTTATTGCTATTTTTTCTTTATCTATAATTAATGTATTTTTTTTCTTTAGAGAGAGGTTTTCTCATTCTCTTTATAAGAAACCTTTTGGTGCTTTGAAATAAGGGCAAGGCCTAATCCTTTTCTTACCCCAAAGTAGAGGGTTTTAAGGATTAGTTATAAGGATGAAAACTTGAAAAGGAATTTCCAAAATTGTTGGGCTTTTTATTTTTTCTCTCTCTTCAATGATTTGATGTACTTTAAAATTTTTTAACATTATTATTCCTTTTTAAGGATTCAACATCCTACCAAGAAATTGGCTTGGATCTCCCATTTTCCTATCTAATTATCTTCATTATGGAAGGGATTCACTTCTGTAACCATTAAAAATAAGGTTGGCATCTTCAGTTACTATTTATTTCATGTTTTAACATATTTTTAAGGTGGGGTTTCTCATCTATTTTCATAATTTAATGTAAAATAATTCATAATCTTGTGTAGGACATGATTCAAGCCTTGATTGCTTGACTTGTAGGTAGATATGAATATTTAGAAGTTTATTTCATGATTTGGAGCACATTTCTAAAAAGTTTGATGTATTTTCTTGTGATTCTTGGACATTCATGTTCTTCTCATATTTTTAGAACTCCAAGCATAGACTAAGAGATGTATTTCTCCTAATTTATTAAGGGAAATCTTAAATCTAAGTCTAGTTATGTTTTTTAGAGCTTTCAACCCTAAATTAGTCTTGTAACCCTTTGAATTTCAAATTTGGAATTTCTTTGAATATGTTGTTTGTTCGATATTAATAGCTCGCAATTTCACTATGACTAAGTATTGATTGTAGTTCAAAAGTAGAAGGCTAGAAGTTAGTTTTAGTTGCTCATGATTACCCCACACCCAAGTTAGTACCAAAATAAAGGTTATACGCAAATTGTGAGAGCATTATGTTGTGCTAGATTAGTAGCTAACTCATGAAAAAGGTTGCATCCATGTCATGATAGGCTAGCATTGCAATTGTGCTAGTCTTAACTTTCTCAAAAAGTACCATCACAACCCTTAATCAAATGTGCTTGGCTTGTGCTTCAATCATGACCTTGAAGTAGTTATCATGAATTACAATGAGGTCACACATTGTTTCTTTGATAATTGAATAGAGTGAGACCCATGATCAAGTTGTAATCTAGATGTGGCTTGTTCTATAGTTTTTAGCATACTAGCAACCTAATTGTAGCTAACCTTCCATCCTCCATTAGTACTAAGACCTACTCCACTTTCATCTTAGACGATCCATGCTACCATTTCACATCTAAAAAGTGGTATCAAAACTTTAGAGATAGAGGAGCATAAGATGTTAAATAGCAAAGGCATTCCAAGGTGTAGTGTCATCTTTAGTAGATCTAAAGACTTTACATACTGGTATCACTTGTTAAAGTCTTTGTTACATATTAATGAGTCTTAGAAATATGTTAATAATGGTCTTGTAATTCCTCCAAATGTAAATGCTTATACAAGAGAACCAAAGATGCAACACAAAAGAGACAAGATGTTAGATATACTAGCTAGGATGATCATTTGTACTAGTGTCAATGAGTCTATTGGTATAATAATTGTTTGTAAAAGCATTATATTATAACACTCTCCATGAAAAGTACAAGGGCAACACAACTAATAGAAACATTAAGGAGATCAAAATTAGGATAAAAGTTAATAACATGAAGATAATAAAAGGTCAGCTAGTTAAGAATTTCTTGAAGAGGATCACCATTACCTATGGAAAAAAAGGTTTACTAGTTGCAATCATGTTGGTTCTCAACATTGGTTTTGTAATCATAATTATCCAATTATCCTCTAGAATTATCAACCTTAGTTTCTATAATCATTTTGATTTTACCTTTGATTTCCACTTCAAAAACAAATTTCAAAGCTCTTCAAAAGGTTAGATAACATCATCAACTCATAGCAGTTAGCTTGAGGTTAAAAGCCTTAGTCTTCCCTTATTATCCACTTTGCAATAGCTTTAGTTTCTCTTAGTTTACAACTCATTTAGAGTGTGATTTTCTCCCTTTTAATTTCCTTGTACTATCTCAGTGGAAAAGTAGTAGATCTAAGAGGGATATCAACAAAAAGATATAAAGGGGTGCATTTATTTCCTTATATTATCCAAAAAGGATAACACCTGAAGCTTTAGGAGTTTAGTGGATAAATTCTAGTACTCACTAGACTTGGAAACAGAGCTCACGATCATAGCTCTAACACTATGTGAAATATGAAAAACATAATAGAAGGATTGATAAAACTAATGATAACACTAGCTTTATCTTCACTAATAATTACTACCATAATTTTTTGATGTGTAGTTTAGAACTAAAGGCATAGGTCTCAACAACCCTAATTGAGTGCATCAAAGCTTGGGTTTGAGCCAAGGTACAAGCACTTGAAAAGAGGTTAAGCTTTTGCTCATCTACTAACCCTTGCTAGTAATCTTACTTATAATTATAATATGTTATTTTAAATTTGACACCTTTTTCATCATATTTGCTTAATTTTGACATAAAATATGCTAAGTTTTTAGATGAAGAATCATTAAAATGTTAAAATAATTTAAAGGGACGTGAATATGATGCTTTAAAGGATCATCACTTAGAGATAGAAGGCTTATCCTACTAAGTAGGATCCTTGGAGGATTGATGGATGAGTAAAAGCCTAACATCTTTCAAGTGGTTATGCCCATGTGGGAATCCAGGTCATGGACTTGAAAAACAATCACCTTACCATCACTCTAAATGATGGTACTTGAATATGATTCTTTGATATTTTCAAAAAGCCACCATTTAACTTTAAAAGAAATAAGGTTATGAGTAAGAAAATAGGTGAACCTTTAAATATTTTTATGATTTTTATTATTTTATTATAAAATAAGTTAATAATAATATATATAATGTTTACTTTCATTTATAATATAGAGTTTTATTGTGAATCATATTTACACTAAAAAAGCTGTATTTTTTATTTTAACTTTTAATAGTAATAAGTTTAAATTATGTATACATTCATGACACTTTTAAACAATAGATATAAGCATATTTTGATATTTTTTGAAAGTTAGAGGATAGTGTGCTAATGCTTACTAAAATTTTGAAATTCCAATGTGCTCCTCTCTTGCTACTTGATGTTAATTCTCTCATGGAATGTATGAGATCTTAATAATAAACTTTGGAATTCATATTAGGCATTAATTTCATGAGTTTATTATCCATCAAGAGATTATAATTTCCAATTAAAATATAGTCATGGATGATGATAATATTCTTTAGAGTTCTACAATAATGTAGCTCTTATTATCAATCATTTTTGGTTGAATAAAAGTATCTCAAAGAAAAAATAATTCTATAATCTTAGTAATTCTTTAAGGTGCTTCAAATCCTTTTGGAATTTCCAACATTTATGCTCCTACTAATCTACAAAGAGAATTATTCTACAATAGTTTCTTCTTCAAAGTTTGTCAAACATTCATTGGCTTGTTGGAGGTTACTTTAAGATGAAAATTTCTTATGATAAAATTGATTATGCTTCTTCTCAGCCTATAGGTTATGAGCATTCTTTTCAGTGTAATCTTAAGGAATAATTTTATTTATTTGATACTATTAGTTTTCATGATCATCGTAATGATTTATTTACCTAGTATAACTTTTGAAGGTTAACAACCAAATTTTTGAAAGACTTAAAAAATTATAATTTTTTGAACTACTATTTTTGATTTTGTAATGGAAATTTTAAACTTCATAAATATGCAACACCATTACATCATTACTTTGTTTCTCTTAACCTAGAATTTGGATTTAAATCTCAAATTCAATTTTATGAACCTTTTTGTATGAATGTGATAAACATCTAAAATACATCATTTTAATCTTCCTCATAAGCATTTTTTATAGAAATTTAACAAATAAATAAATATATTTTATTGCTAATAAGATTATTATTATTAAATAATATTTATTTATATATTTTGTTAATAAGTTGGCATTATTAATGACTTTTGGAAGTTTTTAGATTATGGCCAATTTGCATAAGTCATTGAAGATGATGTCAAATGAAGAATTTGGCTATGCCAATAAGTTTGAAAACCTCATTAATGATCCCATATTTAATGGAAATAAAGTCCATATGAGAGAGATATGGCTAGCTCAAGTTTTGGTCAAACTTGATAAAAAAGTCAACGATGGTCAAACTAATAATGTCAATAGGTCATACTGATAATGTTAGTGCCACATCATCAAGTCCAAGCACCACATCATCTAGTCAACATGATGATTTCATCATCACATCATCAAGTAGGCTGCACTTACCACATCATCACTATGGATCCTACTACCTCATCAACATTGTCACCTCATCAAGTTAAGGCTTAGATCATCATGATCACATTCTAGATGGAATTTTCAATGGTTATGTTGGTTGGAATTCCAATGTTACATGTTAGAAAGGAGGTACGATCAAATAAAACTAATTTTAGAAAGTAAGATTTGAACCCATAATTTTAGAAGGAAACTCTTATCTCCTCTTCTCTAATCACATGGTTAAAGCTCCTTGTTTTATTTTAAGCTTCATTATCTATTCTAAATTTCATCCCTATAATAAAATAAACCAACTTAAAACAACCATATCTATTTAATATAGAAGAGTTTTTAATTTTCATTTGAAATGTATGCAAGGTTGTAACATATATTTTTATGAGACATGTTGTAATCCTAATTTTCATGGATAAAATTATGAAAAGACAAAAGTATTTAATCTTATCTAGGCCTTATTTACACCCTTAAAAACCTATAAAAACCCCTTTAATTTATGAAGAAGGATGACTTTTAGATCCCTAGTAAACTTTCCCTAAGAATCTCTAACTTATCCTACCTTCCTATTTTCATTTCAACTACTATTATGTGAAGTTAGAATGTGTGTGGGATTAAAGCTTCAGCTTGTGGATGTTTCATTGACATTGCCACTTGTGCACTCTCTTTTTAAGGACACAAGGTGTATGTCCTCTATTTTTGAAGTGGCATATTTTTCTCTTTATATAATTCAAGGAATGCAACTTGACTCTCTATTATGACAATTAATGAAATTGTATTATCAAGCTCTTATCACATGGTCAATAGGTGATAGCTATTGATTGGTAAGTGTTAGAATTGGGGAACTATACAAGGTGAATCTCTTAGTCCATTATTTATACATCTCTATATTTGTTTCCTTGTTCTACTTTAGTTGCATGGATACAACTTGTAGGTCTATCATAGATGAGGCGATATCCTACAATGTCTGATGCACTTGGTCTAGATTACAGTCATCAAAATCCATCTTTATTTCTTTCTTCATTTGAAAAAGATATTTTGAGGTCTCTTTAGAATGTTGAAATAATACCCATTAGTAATTCTAGTTGGATTTATTTGTGGCTACATATCGTAAAGCATGTTAGAAATTTTGCTTATTGGTTGAGTAAGTAATTTGCTAAGATATATAAGGAGATTGAGAAAAAAATTTAGGATGATATTCAACTAATAAGAACTATTGTCATGTTCCCATTCCCTAATGGAATCACTCCATACTAAAGATGTTGTTATGTTGTAAAAAACAATATAATTATTATAATAAGAACTGAAAGAATAAGTTGTAATGAGACCTAAAAGGACATGTTATAATCCTTAAAGATTCGGTATGTTATAGCAAGTTGAACATATTAGTTGGTATTTATATTCTACAACATTTTGAATTATTGATATACACCATTATGATGTAAAATACTATCTATAGTGTTAATGTATTATGGTATTTGTTTGTCATAGTTCATTAAGTATAGTTTATTTTTCTAACTAATATTAATTATTGGTCACATCTATTTATTTTTTTGGCATGAATTTTTTATTTGACCTATATATGTAATTGATTCTATCTTTTTTTAAGTATAATATAGAAGTGTATAACATAATAAAGATATGTGGTTTATATATTTTCTTTCTCTGTTTACTCCTATTTATAGTTAGTGTATATAACACCGTGATTACTTTGTAACTCATGGTGTATATTTATATTTTGTTTTTTTAAGAATGATTGAATTATTTTTATTATCTTAGACCTAGTGATCTAAGCATTACTAAAAATTAACATGATATCAGAGTGGGTTAGTATAATTCTATTAACCATCATTGTGGGTTACCTGTTGATGAGCAGTAAGGTACCCCTACATTCAACCATATGAATCACAAGCGTTCACGTGTGATCCAGTTGAACTTCATAGACCTTAAGTTCCTAAGTACACTAGTTCAAGGAAGTGAAATCTAATCGAGATGATCATTTTCTTCTCAGTTCCACTCATGAGGTACAAGTATGTGGTTAAGTGCAACTGAGGTATATGATTTTTATCATTTTATATTTTATAAGTTTAATTTCCTAGAACAAGAATTAAAGGTAGAGGAATTTAATATCTAATTAATCTACTAACTAGTTAGCCTAACAATAGTACCCATTCCTACTCTTCGGACATATCTTGAATGCATACAGTGCTACTGGGTTACCAAACGTTAAGTGTTTCTAGGTTATCAAGTGCTATATGTATGCTTGAAGTGGTCATGCTTGTGTTCATTAACAATTAAAAATTAATTGCTTAATTAAAGTACATTAAGGTAAAGTGCATGAATATTAAATGCATTAAAGGAAACATTAATCTATTCTCAATTCTATAAGGATTATCAAAAGGGCTTGTCTTTATTTCCATCACATTGTTGTGCTTAGGTACATCAGTGCTCGAATAAAGATCCATATACACTCAGACTCATGTTGTAGGCACTTAGAAATATTCTAACTCTGGGATGGCTAAACTACAAGAACTTCGTTACTCTGTGCAAAAACTAATGTTGAAATCATGTGTCTAAGTGCTATATTTATAAGTTAGCATATACCCTGTGATATCAAATATTTGACATCACATCTTGGAGTTTGATATTTCATATTTGACATTAGAGCACATCAAAACATGCCATACCCCCACAATTGAATGAAAATTTGTTCTTGAGTGAATAAGAGAAGGAACAAGTTCCTTACAAAAATATTGGGTAGGTATGGAATTATTGATTAACATACAGATTGACCTAGATGGAACAAACAGACTTTGAGTGCCTAAGTGTATGGACTACAATTGTTTACAAAATTTGATGTTCATGATAATAGAATTAAACACCCTGAACAAAACTGACATCCAACTTCTCTAGCAACTGAAAAGTGAGAGAGAAGATTCATCATTGATCATGTAGGGTCCTCGTCACATGGTGATGCTACTTATCCTTTGGTGAAGATAGTCCTACTTCTAGTCCACGCTTCCCACTAAAATCACAACAAAATCACAGATTAGTGTGTAATGTGTAACATATAACTTTTAAGTACCTTGTCTCATTGATTGTTACAATTGGCTAGGTTGTGATTATGGTGGATTTATTTCATTAATAGTGTTAGCAGAAAGGTTAAAAATTAGGTGAAATGGATAAGCTATCCATTAAACTTTGAAACATTAAAACATAATAAAATTCTTGAAGAGGGTGTTAAGAATTCACAACAACTAAAAAGAGGTTTTTACTAAAAAATGTTGTGAAGATGTGCACAATTGGATGTCATTGATAAGGCATGCAAAAGGATTTGATTATGAGAATGTTTAATGGTAAAGAACTTAACTAACCCAACCAAAAGATATGTAAATGGATCCTTCCCAAAGTAGGCATAGGCCTTTTATTACCCTTGCATAACTTCATATCGAGGAGTCTGTGGACCCCATGGATGATTAATGGTTACAAAAAGTTAAAGATAAAAATTCAGAAGAAACTACCTAAGAATTTCAACATATCAAACCAAGACATCAAACAAGAACATGAAACTAGTAGTGATGTGAGACATGGAAAGCATAGAGGGATGAAAGAGAGAGAGTGGAATGAAGTTCCTAATTAAGGTCACATGAAGTCCCTTGTGAATTTTTGTGGTTAAATGACATGATAAAATCCATTCTTACTCCAGACCAAAACCAACAATGTTTAGTAACATCACATCACCATTCTAAGACCAGTCCACCCCCTTGAGACATAAGAGTGCTCTCACAAGATAATCACCATTCCTTATTAAAGAAGAAAAGAGAAGTAGGAAGTGAGGAAGGGCCTTAGTTAGAGGGGACCTTCAGGCATGGGTAACATGTCTTTCTAGTCCCATAACCAATTATTATAGCTCATTTATTGTGTCTAAGGGGATGTGATTTGAATTTCCACATTTTTTAATGATAAGAACCACACCATGCAAAGACTTATTTAACTTCTTATTATTGGTCGACACAGAATTGTAAGAAATCCATGAAACACATGCACCCAAGTAAGTAAAAAGGCACAAAGAGTATTGAATCCCCTTGAAGTCACACCCTATTCAATCCTTTGAATCCTTTCCAAACATAGAAACTACCAAAGTCACAAGTTTGTTAAAGTTTTATTAATGAAAAAAAGACCTCACACTTGCAAAAGAAGGAAAACCATAGAGTTTGTGGATGGGTGGATCTTATGGACTTACTGCCTGTTTCATGAAAAGGAAACCATATCTTAGTTTTCAATAAAAAAATTCAAAGTTAGAATCTAGACACCAACAATCAAATAACTGGATAGCACATGCCTACATCAATCAAACACATAGTACACAATTAGTAATAAGGCATGTTTTATTAGAACATAATAAGAAAATCACATCCAAAATAAATGAAAATATACAAGAAAGTGTAAAAAATTTAAGAAAAATAAAACGTACTAACGATGTAAAACAAAAAATTTTGAAAAATTAATAATGTAAAACAAAAATGTGTAAGATAAAGAATGTGTAAAAAAAAAAGTTGTAAAAGTAACAAGGTGTAAAACAAAAAGATGAAAAACTAAGGAATTTTTTATATAGTTAACATGGATGGCCATCTCCTCCACAACTAAGTTGAAAGGAGGAGATCTAAAAGATTGAGTGTGGTTTTCCATCCAATAAGGCATTTTTTGCATTAGCTAGCTTAGGCTTGTGGAAAGGTTTGACTTGTTGTATGTTGACCAACTGTTTCTTATCTAGGTTCTCAAGCTTGTAGATCATCATGGCCCTAAAAGGAAAAGTTTCATAAATTATATAAGGTCCTTCCCACAACATTTGGAACTTAGTTCATTAAGGTGCGTGTTGGGTTATAGTAGAGGACCTTATCTCTTGGTTGAAATCTGGCTTTTGTAATTTTAAGGTCATGAAATTTTTTGTTAAATGCCTTATGCAACTCATCGAATGATAAGGCCACCAATTAGTTTTCATCTAGCAAGTTGAGATTCATTAATATTTCTTTTTTCACTAGACTTAAGTCAAGGTCAAGATCACAAGTTGTTAAAAGTGTATAGAGCTCAGATTAAATAGGAAGTGTTGGTAATTTTCCATACACCAACTCATAGGAAAATAACCTATAGGAAGTTTCCATGTTGAGCGGTAGGCCCAAAGGACATTCTTGAGTTTTGTGCTCTAGTCTTTTCTATATTTGCTAATAGTTCTTATTAGAATCTTTGTGATTTCCCTATTTGTAACCTTAGCTTGACCATTAGCTTAGGGGTGGTAGGGTGTTGTTAGTTTAGGTTCAACCCCCAAGTGTTGCATAAGCTTCTAAAAGGTAGTGCCTATAAAGTGGATTCCATTGTTAGAAATTAATGCACATGACACACCAAACCTATTTAAAACATTTTATTATACAAACCAAGTAGCAATAGAAGATGTATAGTTAGTGATGGTTGCTACTTCTGCCCATTTTGTACAATAGTCAACAACAACTATGATGTACACATTTCCATTTGACATGGGTGTGATGGAACCCATGAAATCAATGCCCTAGATGTTGAAGGGTTCTAGTGGTTAGATCCACTATTCAAGTCCCTGCATTCAAGTAGTCATTTCACCATCTTGTTAGCAATATTCACAAGAGTGGAAATATTGATGAGCATGCCTAAAGATTGTTGGCCAATAATACCCTACCATCAGGATTTTAATGGTCATATGTCTCCTAGCATAGTGGCCCCCACAAGGACCTTCATGAGCATCCTGGAGAATGCACAATTGATTAGCATCAATGACATGCCAACGAACCAGGCCATCGATGCACACCTTGTAGAGGTGTCCATTGATCTCCATGAAGCATTTCACTTGGTGAAAAAACTGTTGTTTCTTTTGGTGCTCTAGCCCTTGTGGCATCCCTTGGGTGAGAAGATAGGTGAGAGCACCATCATACCATTTAGGCTTAGTGGGCAATTGTTTAGTTATAGCCCTAGCAAAGAAGAGTTCATCAGGAAATAGATTAGATAGTGGGCTTTCGTCCTCTTTGTTGTCCCATCACAACCAAGACAAGTGGTTAGTGACCACATTCTCAGTTCCCTTTTGATCTACCATTGTAAGATTGAATTTCTGTAAGACCACTAACCACCATAAGTGTTTGTGAACAAACACTTTGTATCCAAGAACATAATGCCTAAACTTTGTAGATCAAATAGTGGGAATTCCTGTAAGAAGTAGATGGCACTCTAATCCATGTCCACAAACACTTTTTATTCAAGCACATAATGCCTAAATTTTTCTAGAGCAAGCAACACTGCCGTCAATTGTTTTTTTGTGGTGGTGTAGTTTAGTTGTGCACCCATAATGCTTCAACTTATGCAATGGATGTAATATGGAAGTTTCTTGTTGTCCATTTAAATAAGCACAGCTCCCAAGGTGTAATTTGATGCACCCATCATAACATGAAATGATCTAGACTAGTCTAGTGCTTGTAGAATTGGAGTTTCTACAAGTTTCTCCTTTAGTTTCCAAAATGATTTTTGACATTTTGTTGTCTAGAAAAATGGAGCTTCTTTCTTTGTCAGCTAAACCAATGGTTTTGTGATCTTAGAGAAATTCTCTATGAATCATTGGTAGTAGCCAGCGTGTCCAAGAAAATGATCAAACATCTTTAGCTATTTCTGGTTGGCAGGTTATTCCTTAGATGACCCTTATTTTTTTAGGGTTTACTTCAATTCTTGCTTGTGGTATTCTATGCCCCAATAAAATTCCCTCCTAGACCATTAGATGACTCTTTGAGCTAAAGGTTTGTTTCAACACATCTTTTCAATACTTACTCAAGGTGGTTCAAGGCTTGCTCAAATGTAGCTCCATAGGTGGAGAAGTCATCCATGAAGACTTCCAAAAAACTACAGATTTGCTGCTAAAAAATGCTTAAGACCAAGTGTTGGAATGTAGTAGGAGCATTACATAGATCAAAAGGCATCTTGCGATATGCAAAAGTTCCCTAGGCACTTGTGAATGTTATTTTGGCCTAGTCCTTTAGCATGATTTAGATTTGGTTATAGCTACTATAACCATCCAAAAAACTATAGTGACAATGCCTAGATATTGTGTCTAACACTTGATCAAAAATTGACAATGGAAAATGGTCCTTGAATGTTGCCATATTTAGCAGCTAAAAATTGATGCAAACCCACCACTTGCCACCTTTTTTTGGCATAATCATAAGTGGAATAACCCACTCACTATCCGCAATGGGATAGATAAACCCTACCTTGAGGAGTTGTCCAATTTCCTCCTTGATGATCTACTTCAATTTGGGGTTTAATCGCCTTTGTGGCTACCTCTTTGGCTTCATGGCTAGATCGATGTAGATACGATGTTGGCATATCCAAGGATCAATGCCTGTGAGTTCAGGGTATGACCAAGTAAAGGCTAGTAACCATTTTTCAACCACATTCAATAGCATCTATTTCTATTTTGGAGCAAGATTGATTATTACTGGCTTCCCATTTTTCAAGAATACATATTCCATGTCGGTTGGTAGAGTTTTTAATTCAAGGGGTTCTTGCTTGAAATTTTCAAGAATTTCCAACTCTTCCCAATATGTATCATAATTTGCATTATTAGAGAATTGGTAATGAACTTGCTCTATTTCATCCATGCCTACAACATATGCACATGTCAGGCTCTCAATAGGTTCCATGGAAAGTGTGTTGTTTTCAAAATTAGTGATTAGCCATTGGGTGCCCTCTTATTTTGTGGCTACTACATACATACACCTTTGAATATATGCTTTTGGTGCACACTACTTACATGCAGAAATGGATGCTCATTTCACTTACCAGATTTTCCCTATATCGCTATATGCGATGCATGGAACTCATTTCTTCTCAATCTTCCCGAATGCATTTTCTTTAGATATTTTCAGGGAAAGATCTCTTATGCCCATTTTTGCATTAATGGTGCTTAGCCATGCCCTTCCCATGATGATTGGGAAGTCCTCTTTACAATTTTTTACCTTGATTACTAGAAAATTAGTAGGATAAGACCACCCACAAATAGTGATCATAATTTCCTCTACCTATTCCAATGGAATAGTGATGGACTAGTTGGCCAATTCTAGTCTGATATTTCTCTTCTTGAGAGGAGGTAAGTTCCATGTAGTATAGAATTCATGAGAAATTAGGTTGACACCAAAACTTGAATCAAGAATAGCCTTACATAGTTCATTCTAAGTAATCTACAAATAAATAAGAGGATTTTCGGGATAAGCTAAATTCCTGGGAAGGTTGCCAACATAGATCCAATCAGATGCAGCATGAGTAAGCATAACAATATGTATCTTGGATGGTATTTAGTTTGAAGGAGACTCCAAGGAATTTGATACAAAAGGAGATGGAGGAGTTGGGTTGCCAATCACAGGTGTGTGTGAGTGCTTAGGTATATTGTTGGATTATTTCTCAAATCAAGTGTCCAAACCACTTGTTTGAATAATTTCTTGTAGATTAATGGCCTTGGTGGCATTGAGTTGTTGTAGTTGAGCTAGAAGTTCATCCTGCATAGATGGAGCATGTAGTAGCTATGTAGAGAGAGGAGGAAGATGTGCAGGAATAGAAGGAGGATAAGGGTAAAAGGTGGCATCCCTCCTTGCATGTGGAGAATGAGTTTAATAATAATCAAGAGGGTAGTAGTAAGGTTGGAAAGTAGAAACATGACTAGAAGAGTCACATGGAGACAAGGGTTGTTAAACATAGTACCCATATGGATAAGTTTGTCTATAAGGGTATTTTTGCCTTGGCAATGCTAGCGTCCATGACTATGTTTGTTGCCATAGTTGATACTACTCATATGGTTGCGGTGGAGTTCCACTTATAATACTATTGTTGCTAGTGGAACTACCTAGAATTGCCTTAAGGATAAGGCAATCTTCTGGGTGTTTGCCTTTGTGCTAGTCATGGACTCAAAGTAGACATCCCAGACTTCTATAAGTGCACCATAATGGGGCAAAATCTCGTAGGATGTTCATAATGATAGATGTCACATCCACCATCATCATCTAATTCACTTCACACAACCTGTCGTACTGCAACAATCTTGTCCTTACCTCTTTGATTAGCACATTTAGCTTCCTTACAGCTCTTGCGATCATGGTTACTATGTTGTTCCTTGGACTCCTTAGTAATTTTCAGGATAGCTTGAAGTTTGCTATCCATGAAGTCCCATAATTGATCAACCTTGTCTAAAATTTCAAGATTAAAATTTTTTAAGCAGCAAGATTTTCTGATCCACCACCTCATTAAGTGATGATTCTTCCTCACTGTCACATAATCAAACATCCCTCTTGAGAATGGAAGGATTGTGGTTGTACTCTTTTACACTTTCTCATTTCCTTAATTCTCCTTCCTCTTTTGCTACCTGCCCAATCAATCTTTTGATTTGATGGGTGTTTAATTCTAATAGTTTCCCTTGGGCATAAACACCAAGGGTTCTTCTCATTTCAAATCAAAGCCCATCTACAATGTGGCAAAGTTAGTCTAGTTGAGAATAACCATGGCTAGGACATTTGTGCAATAAGGAATAGTATTAGCCTATGACGACATCCAAGGGTTCGTGTGTCCTTTGTTTTCATTCTTAGATTTGCCTTCTTAAGTTGGACACTCAAAAGTATATTTGATATTTTTAATTAAACAATTCAAGCATTGTACTCCATCATTGGATATATTTTGATTCTAAGGACTAATACCGGTTATTTACTTCTTTAATGAGTGTTCTAGGAAACAACTTAAGCTTTTGCCACTCATTTTCTATATTTTGCAAGATGCATGCATCTTGGAAAGCTTGGAGATGGTTCTATGGATTTAAGTTGTATTCTCCTTCAAAGCAAGGGATATTGTTCTTGTCTAGCCTCTTGAGTTGACTATCTTTTACATTCCTTGTGGGAATTTATACTACCTTTGCAATGTTCAGCATACTTTGTGATGAGTGGCAAGATACCCCTACACTCAACCATACGAATACGAGCGTAGCACGCACGATCCGGTCGAACTCCGTAGACTAAGTGCCTACAAGCCCATGGAAGACATAGGGTTAATCATTCATTGTCTTCCTAGACTTACTTGTAGTTGTCACGGTGTATGGTTAAGTAAGTTTGAGGTATATGATTTTTATAGCTTTTTATGTTTTTGTCTCCTATGCTAACAAAGTGAAGGGTTGAGAAACTAATTACTAACTCTAACTAATGAACTAAGTCTAAATTACCTAGCATCAACATCCGTTCCCACTTATCATACACACCCTGGACCAATGCAACCGTGGCTACCAAATGCTAGTCGTTGTTGGGATCACCACGCGTAACGCACGTGCTTGAAGTGGTCGTACTAAGGCACTTAACTAGGAGAGAAGGGTTGAGAGAAAAAGTAGTAAATAACAGATAATAAATAACAAATAATAAATAACAGTAAATAAAATCCTAATTAGCCTACTCCATGCACTGCAAGGTTTATCCAAGAAGTTCGTCTTTATTGCTGTACACAAACTTGTGTTCAGGTACAATGTTTGCTCGAATAAAGATCCGTTCACTTTAGGACTCCTATTGTGGGCACATGCAAAATATTCTATCTCTGGAGTGATCAATCTGCCAGAGTTTCCCTACCTTCTAGCCTAGGATGAGGAAACAAGGGAGAGCCGCCTCTTATTTATAGATATGACGGCGCACTGCGATATCGCGAGGGAGGATGCGATATCGCGTACGCGATCATACCTCCATGACTAAATGAAAACTCGTCCTCGAGTTCCTTATAATAATATCGAGAAGGTATGGGATTATTGACTTAAAATGAAACTAATGGGATGACATGTGAACGGATCATCATTATAAGACACAACAAAACTGGTGTTCAGGACAACAAGGGTGAACACCTTATTATATTGACATCAGGCATCATGTGGCAGTTGAGAGAAAAGAAAAGAGAGAAGAAGTCTTGCTATTGCCAACGCCAAGATTGCGCCTTTCGTTGTCCATCGGTAAGCACACCATCAGTCTTGCTCCTTGCATAGCTGCTTCTAGCATTGCTCCATTCCAAGTGTTCCTTCCAAATCCCCTCCATTGTTGCATGATTGCCATCTGCACACACAACACAATCTTTTATTAGCAAGGGTAAATGAATCATCATGTAATTGATACCTCGCTTTGGTGTAAGTCCATTGACTGAGTTGTGGTATGGCTAATATGGATTTGGAGATATATTAATAATGACTACCGAAGGTGTAGGGGTTAGGAAAAAATTGGAAAAATTGAGGCTAGGAGAAAATCAGAAAAATCGGGCCCCGTACCCCCATGACTAATCGTGAACCTCCGGTAGCGTTAGAATGGAGAAAGAAAGAGGAACAAGAAAGATGAGGAAAAAGAGACAACTATAGCATTGATGAAATGGATGTCGAGATGGGAATGAACAAAGTAAAAATAATTTCAAAATGTTAAGGGAAAGAATTTAACTGGTTCACCAAATAGGAATGTCAATGGGTCCTCCCCAAAGCAGGCTCATGCCCTTAATGCCCTAAAAAAACCACATTCAAAGAGTCTGTAGGCTTTGAGAATGTCATTTGGAACAAGAGTTAAAGTCTTAACTACAAGAATTTTCCAAAAAGAAAACAATGTATATACCAAAATATACACTAATGATACAACAGGCAATGAGGTGAACAATGGAGAGAAGGATGGAGAGAAGAGAATGGAATGGAATCCCAAGAACAAGGTGGTGTATAGCCCCTTGTGTGTTTCATGATTAATGTGACTTGGAAAATCTCATTCCAACTCTGGCCTCAAACCAACCACATCCATCAATGCATTCAGTTAATCCATCCCCTTGAATAACAAGAATGCTTCCCCCAAGAGTCACCACCATTCTGTTGAAACAAGGAGGAGAGAATGGGAAGTGAGAAGGGCCTTAGTTACAGGGAACATTTTTGGTTCCATAACTAGTGCTTGTAGCCCAAGGGATTATTCGTCTAAGGGGTGTGCTTTGAATTCTCACTTTTTTTATTTTATTTTTATTTTTATTTTTTTTTGTTTATTTGTTTTGTGTTTTTATGCGTGAGAACCACACCATGCAAAGACTTTTCATTTTTATTGTCTCAGCTTTCGATAATTGGGTAACATCAGAACGACAAGAAAACTTAAGAAGAAAACATCCAAGCACCCAAGAGAATGGCCAACACAAAAGCATCAAGTTCCCTTGAAGTCACATCCTTGTCAAACCTTGAGTCCTTCTTTAGTTTAAGAAGTGCCTAGTCACTGGTTCGTTAAAGTTCTTATTAGAAAGGGACTGTACATTTCTAAGCCAAGAGAGACCATAAAAATTGGTGGATGGATGGATGAAGTGAACTCATTTCCTACCATATCAAAAGAAACATACCTTAGTATCAACATCATGATGTAAAGGTAAAAACCAAACATTAGGAATCAATATGAAAAAAGTTCATACCATCAGGAAGAACACTTATTGGGTGACGAACTTACACGGTGGATCACACACACACACACAAACACACAAAAAATGAAAAATTATAATGATGTTGAAAAACAAAAACAAGAAAAGTTAAAGAAATTTGTAAAACAAAAACAAGAAGAGTTAAAAAAATGTGTAAAACAAAAACAAGGAAGGTTAAAGAAATTTGTAAAATAAAAACAAGAAAAGTTAAAGAAATTTGTAAAACAAAAGTGTGTAAGACAAAATGTGTAAAACAAAAACGTGTAAAACAAAAACGTGCAAAACAAAAGTGTGTAAAAAAAAACTAAAAAGAATTGAGGACCTCCAATGGTTAGCATAGGTGGCCATCTCTCCCATGACTGAATTGTAAGGGAGAGATCTAAAATGATGAGTGCCTATTTTAATTTTGTAAAAGTGCCCAACTTCTCCCCGCTGATGTCCTTAGATTAAGGGGTTGAAGTTGGCAACGCTCATACTCCAATGTGTCTATGCCTTCGTTGTTAACATGAGTTGTACTCCCAATTCATTCCGTGCATATTAAGTTGCTCTTTCTAGTAG
>MNCI01006326.1:40776-57350 GCA_015680685.1 Gnetum montanum
TTGGTTGAGTATTGGGTTAAGTGCATATACCCTAGACTCCTGTAGATGTGAGATGATTGGACAACATTCCTTGGGATGATCATAATGGCAGATCTTACATCCACCGTCATTGTCTGTGTCTAAATCCATAACTTCATCAGAGATAGTAATTTTCCCCTTACCCTTGTTATGTGCAGGGCCTGAATTTCTTTGCTTTATCTTACCTTTGTCACTACTTCATTCCTCCTTAGACTCCTCTACAATTTTCAAGATAGTTTCAAGTCTAGAGTCTATGGAATCCCACAATTGATCCATCTTAGCCGATACTTCTGTTGTTAGTTTTTGAATCGGCAAGGTTTTTCTGTTCACCAACTCTTCGAGTGGTGACTCATCCTCTTCATCGCAAAATTTCACTCCCTTCTTCCGAACGGAGGGATCACGGTTGTATTCTTCTACACTCTCTCTTTTTCGTAGCTCACCTTCTTCTTTTGCTACTTGTTCCAACAAGCGATGAACTTCATGGGCTCTAAGTTCTGATAGTCTCCCTTGGGCATAAGTCCCAAGGGTTCTTCTAGTTTCATGCCTTAGCCCATCCACAATGTGGCGGAGTTGATCCTGCTGTGCATAACCATGGCCTGGGCAATGATGTAACAATGCATAGTCGTAGCCCATAGCAGCATCCAAGGGTTTATGAGTACCTTGCTTCTATCCTTGGATCTGCTTACACAAGTTAGACACTCTGGAGTACGTTTGATATTTATCGTTGAAGAGTTCTAACATCGTACTCCACCTCCTAATGGTTTCTGGCTCTAAGGACCGGTACCAACTTTCTGCTTCCTTAATGAGTATCCTAGGGAACAACTTTAGTTTTTGCCACTCGTTCTCTATGTTTTGCAAGGAGTAGGCATCATGGAATGCCTGTAAATGATGCTGTAGATCAGTGTTGTATGCCCCCTCGAAGCGTGGGATATTGTTCATGTCTAAACGCTTGATCTGACTATCTTTTAAATGCCTTGTTGGTATTCTCACTGCCTTCGTTATATTGAGCATACTTTGGGTTGCAACTAGGGGCTCATCATGATAATCTCTCTCATGATGTCTATGATGTCTATGTTGTTCCCTACTTTCCCTTCATTCATGCCCTTGTCCTCTCTCTCGGCTTTCCCATCGAGGTCTCTCATTTTGTCTACCTCTATCCTCACCGTTATGCTCTCTATGATTATGCCCAGAGGTGGAAGGAGAGGATGAATGATGTGAAGAAGGGGAAGAAGAAGGAGAACCATCGCCATGACAATGTTTCCTACCTTCTCTTCTATGGTTTCGACCCTGATCGTGATACGGATCTAAGTTCCCATCCTTATTATATGTTTTTGTTCCCTTAGTGAATAGTTGGTGTTCACGGGGATCAAAACCATGGTTTTGTATCGTGGATCATAGGTTCTGATACCCCACCTCCTCACTATTGTTAGGAGGGGAAACATCTTTCGATAGAGAACTCGTGATGAATAGTTCACCATCTCCAATTTCACTAAGGATGTGCGGGACCTCCTTGCCCTTCAATAGTGTATGTTGGCTCTCCTACCTTGAGTCCCTGATACGTTGTGTAGCTACGGGATAATAATCCCTCATGTCAAAGTCTTCTGCAATGTATTCAACATAAAGCTATGTCATGCCAGTTTGTGCCAGAGCACAGAGAAGCATGTTTGGGACTGCCCAATCTGGAGGTAACACTATGTTACCTTGCAAATCTCTCCATTGCAACTATTCGTCTTGATGGAGGATAAAGGTAAAGTTTGGAATATACTCATCGGGATGAGTATATAAAACTCAGTATTATTGAGGAGTTGGTGGATTTAGGTTATGTGTTTTTGATTGTCGATTGTTCTTTGTATTATCCCTAGGTGGTGAGTTGCTCTTATGAGAAGAAGAAGAAGACATAATGTCTTATATAAATTTTTCTTTAATTAACCCAAAGGTTTGTTTAGGTTCCCAATGATGTGAGTGATATCCTATGTTCTATTCAGTGCACAAACACGTAGTCCTTGACAACGGCACCAATGATGAGTGGCGAGATACCCCTACACTCAACCATACGAATACAAGTGTAGCACGTGTGATTCAGTTAAAATCCATATACTAAGTGCCTACACACCCATGGACCACTTAGGGTTAATCATTCGTTGTCTTCCCAAACTTACTTGTAGTTGTCACAGTGTATGGTTAAGTAAGTTTGAGGTATATGATTTTTATAGATTTTTATGTTTTTGCCTCCTATGCTAACAAGGTGAAGAGTTGAGAAAATAATTACTAACTCTAACTAATGAACTAAGTCTAAATTACCTAACGTCAGCATCCGTTCCCACTTACCATACACACCCTGAACCGATGCAACCGTGGCTACCAAATGCTAGTCGTTGCTGGGATCACCACGCGTAACGCACGTGCTCGAAGTGGTTGTACTGAGGCACTTAACTAGGAGAGAAGGGTTGCAAGAGAAAGCAGTAAATAATAGATAATAAATAACAAATAATAAATAATATTAAATAAAATCCTAATTAGCCTACTCCATGCACTACAAGGTTTATCCAAGAAGCTCATCTTTATTACCGTACACAAACTTGTGTTCAGGTACAATGTTTGCTCGAATAAAGATCCATCACTTTAGGACTCCTACTGCAAGCACATGGAAAATATTCTATCTCTGGAGTGATCAATTTGCCAGAGTTTCCCTATTGTCTAGCCTAGGATGAGGAAATAAGGGAGAGCCGCCTCTTATTTATAAATATGATAGTGCACTACGATATTGCGTATGCGATATCGCGGGGGAGGATGCGATATCGCGTACGCAATATCGCGAGGGATGCGATATCACGACGGCCACGATATCATGTATGTGATATCGCGGCCCATGCGATATCATGTCCCATCACTTTGGGTAGTAAGTAAAGGCTCATTAAGGTCATTATTTTTATGCCTACAATGCCCTGTGCTCCCTCTTTGTTCATGGCGATGAATCTTTCTTGATCGACCACACCCTTGGTCTTGACTTGCCTGATGGTCCCTTTGATTATTTTGGTCTTGTCAGTCAGCTCCATCATGGTTGTGCCCCTTACAGTTTTAATTAAAGCTATAAGAAGATGATGATGATGATGATAAAGGTGAAGAGGAAGGAGGACTAGCACCATCATGATGCTTGCTACCTCCTTTTTGGTTGTCATGACCATGATCATGATCTTGTTTCTTATCCTCATCCCTATCCTAACTCTCATTCTTAGATCCTCCTTTGTCATTGGATCCATTCTTACCAAAACCTAGATTATGGATCATGGATTGTAGATTATGGTTTTGACCTCCATCACTAAAGTTAAAAAGAGGAATTTCACTAAATGGAAAACCCCTGAAAGAAGGGTTCTCCACCATCTTTTTAGTATATAAAGTATGGGGAATTGTTGAACCACTTCCCCTTCACAGATTCATAGCATTGTTCTAGTTGTTAATCCCTGAGACATTATGCCTTAGTGGGATGATAATCCCTAATGTCACTATCCTATATAACGTACTCAGCATGAAGTCCTTGGAGGCCCAAATGCATAAGAGTTTGTTAGAGCATCACAGGAATAGATTGATTGGGTGGCAACATGATGTTGCCCTCCATGTCAGGCCACTATTGTTATTCATCTTGGTGTAGGATAAAGGTGAAATTGGGTAAATACTCATCAGAATGAGATATACCACTTTGTATTATTGGGACGCCTACTGTTGTACTCCATCAAACTTGGGTGGAGAATCACTCCTGTGAGAAGAAGACATTTTATGTTAGAAAATAAAAATGTAATGTGCTTTTAGAAATTGTTGTAGTTATTTTAAAGTATGATATGACTTTATGGTTCGTTCCAACGATTTTAAATAATATTGACTAAATCCTAGATAGTGCACATAAAAACTAAAAGGTCCCTAGCAACAGAGCCAATGATGAGCAGCGAGGTACCCCTATGTCCAACCATACAAATCATAAGCATTCATGCATGATCCAATCGAACTCCATAGTCCTTAAGTTCCTAAGTACATTGGTTTAAGAAATTAAAATCTAATCAGGACAATTGTTGTCTTCTCAGTTCCACTTATGAGGTACAAGTGTATGGTTAAGTGCAACTAAGGTATATGATTTTTATCATTTTATATTTTATGAGTTCAATTTCTTAGAACAAAAATGAAAGGTAGAGGAATTTAATATCTATATAATCTACTACCTAGCTAGCCTAACACAAGTACTCGTTCCAACTCTCCATACACATCCTGAATGCATATAGCGCTACTGGGTTACCAAATGCTAAGCGTTTTTGGGTTACTAAGCGCTACACATATGCTCGAAGTGGTCGTGCTTGTGTTCATTAACAATTCAAAATTAATTTCTTAATTAAAGTGAATTAAGGTAAAGTGCATGAATATTAAATGCATTAAAGGAAACATTAATCTATTCTGAATGCTGCCAAGGTTATCAAAAGGGCTTGTCTTTATTTCCATCACACTATTGTGCTCAAGTACATCAGTGCTTAAATAAAGATTTGTACATGCGTAGACTCTTGTTGCGAGCACTCAGAAATATTCTAACTTTGGAATGGCTAAACTACAAGAACTTTGTTAATATATGCAAAAACTAATGTTAAAATTATGTGTCCAAGCACTATATTTATAGGTTAGCATATACCCCCCAATATTAGATATTCAACATCCCATCTTGAAGTCTGATACCAGGTATCTAATATCAAGGCTTCAATGTCACATATTCAATATCGGAGCACATCAAAACATGATTCATCACCTACGGTGTTGTGGTTTTAAAGTTAATTTAATGATAATGTAAGTATAAGAATCAACCATTGAATTTCATTTTTACATTGCAAATAAATTGCAAAAACTACAAAGAGAGAGCTTAGTGCATTAGTCATCTTTCTTAGCTAACAACTAGTAGTTTGTACTGTCTTATTTCTTTGATTTGTCATTGTAAGCATATAAATTAAATTCATAGTTAAAATATTGAGGTTCATTTATTAAAATTGGAAAAATAAAAATGTTTCATGATTATATTAATATTTTTTAAAATTGGTTTAAATTTTGGATTTAATAATTGATTTTAAGATAGGAGAACAATGTGAAATGAATTTGATTATAAGTAGATAATGCTCTTTGCCATTCAAATTTGAATTTAAAAAAGCGCTAGTTTTTTTCTCTATTTTAGGCAAACTATTCACTAAAATGACTCACAATGTTACTAGATATGGATAGACTAGAGGTTTCTTGAAAAGAAATTACATCCCATCACTAATATCATTAGATCATACCAAAGTAACATACCATAACCATCATCATTGCTTGCACAACAAACATAAAGTCATTATGAAAATTCTCATGGTGATTTCTCTAATTTGAAGGTTGTCACTAAGAAAAATTACATTCTATAATGACCACACACTATGAAGCGGTATGCAATAAAAAAAGAAATTTCAACCTACTTTTATATAGGGAGGAGTATATTAGATATGTGGGTAGTCAACGTTCAACATTATTATTATGATTTGAAGCTAGCCATAAAGTTGGTGAAGTCTAGACATGATGCAAAATTGGAGAAGTCTAGCTTGACACTTTTTGTTGAGTTCTTGATGTTAAAAAATGATACGATGGTGGATAACTTTATCAATACCTACAACAATGGTTGATTTATTTATTAGTCTAGGAAGACCTAGATGTTTTTCAAACTCTAGAAGAGGTTCTTGTAGTTTTTCTTCCATATTGTGAAGACCAATTATGCTTTGAAGAAGGTCATATTTCCTTGGCACTACTTATTGAATTTTTTTGTAAGTGAAGTTGAATGGGGAAAAGGTTGCACTATTGCCACCAAAAGAGTTCTTATTTTATAGCTTAAGATGCCATACTATGAATTGACAAATATCATTGCTTATCATGTTGGTATGAAGGAAAGAAAGAATGCTATCTCTTGGTGTCTCCTATGTCTACTCTATGTCATAATGAAGGAATGTAGTTGCGTAGATTGGTTATCAATTTTGAAGATAGAGATGAAGGAGCAAGCACTATCTTATTATACAACCTCATCTTCTTACTTTTCTTATGGTTACCTTCTTCCTAGATTTGTTAAAGTGTTCAATCATTCTAGAATTCTAGAGGTCATTATGGTAGAAAAGAGTAAGAATAAAGAGTTGGTTTCACAATTTTTCTAAAAATCAAAATAGTGCATTGATGTTAAATCTTGAGGATGAACCAATATTAAGTTAGATTATTTAACTCCATCCATAGTGCATGCAGTTATGCAGCACTGTAGTTTTGAGAACAAGATCATTCATCTAGAATCAATTATAAATTTTTTCAAGGCATAAGTAAAGAAGAGTTCCATGGAGAAGATGTGGTATAATAAGACCACATGAAAAGATTTTAAAAATTTGAATGTAAATGACTTTCCAATGGTTATTATAGGAATTTTGAATAAAGACCTAGGTTGACTCTCAAAAATAAACTCTATTATAGTAAGTAAAGATTTGTTAAATGACTTGATGTCCATGAAATAACCCATGGTGGGATCATTTTTTAGAGTAGAAACCTATGATGTAATGCTAAGGAATCATAAAGTTGTTGTTAGTGTAACTTTGGTACAAAATGAGACATTGAAGAAAGATTTGATGTTTACTTATCAAGAAAAGGAAAAATATGTCAGAGCTTTTACAACATTCAAAGGAGAGGTTGAGGCTGCATTAATATCTGTTAAGAAATCACAAGAATTAGCTACACTCAAATAAATAAGAGACAATGTGGGATATAGCTCTAAAGAAAAACTCACAAAGAGGATGGAAGATTTCATAGTGAAGAATATGGAGTTAGAGGATGATAAGTTGATAATACAAAACAAGACCTCTAAACCTCAAAAATAAGTTGACTTACTTCAAAACTGTATGAATGATCTTATGACATAAAGGGATAAATTACAAGAGAACTTCAACACAAAGTAGAAGAAACTAGAAGTTATAATGAGTAGTTTACAGGAATAAGTAGTGAATAAAGACTTTATAGCTCATTATAAGGAAATTTGAAATATTCTTTAGTAAAAGGATGTGAGCTTACACCTATCACCATCGTGATTCTACCATCTATTTTATCCACTTATAATGAAGTTCAGGTAGAGATACAAAAGATGTTTGCTAATTTTTCAATGAAAGAGCCAACTCAAGATTTTCCACCGCCACATTCTAAATCTCTTGCAGCTCCTATAGAGTCCATAGTGAAGTATTTAGCATAGGATTCATAGTTGGAATTATTACCACACATTTTTTATAATCTTATGGAAGCATATATAGACTCTTTTATTGATTGATAATTTAAGTTATTTTTTCCTTGATTGTATTTAATATTATTATTACCTCTTTTATTTGATGATGTAGCTATTTAGAATTTGGTTAACCATGACAAACATGTGTTTCTTTCCTATGATTTATGATTTAGTTATGTTGTAATATACTTTGAAGGAGATGTTTACTCCTAAGATCTTTAGTTATTTTTCTTATATTTTAGGAATCATTTAAAATGAACAAAATGATTTACAACATTTGTTTAGAAAAGAAAAGTTGCTCACCATCACATTCTACTCAAATTTAATATTGGATTTACTAAGTAGAGATTTTTTGGTAAATTAATAGGTCATATGATGATCATTTTTTAAATGCATTTTCATTTGAATTCTCCTTAGAGCATTACTTCACATTCGTGGCTATGATTATACATCTTTAGTTAATGTAGTATAATGGAGTTAAGTAATGATATGATAAATATATTTTTAAATTTTTTATTTTGATGTCATGGATTTGGTTGTAAATAATAAAGTAATGTTATTAATCCATATGTTAAGCTTGAGGGGTAGGGTTCAAGATTTGGTGTGTTTTAGCAAGCTCAACATATTAGTTGGTGTTTATATTTTATAACACTATGGGAGGTATTGGAACCCAAAATAAGTGAAACATAGGTATACCTTAAGATTTATAGAAGTTTAGAATTAAGTGCTACCTAGTAGAATTGAACTTGTAACATGGAGTTACCAGGCCAAGACCCATAACATTAGGATGACACCTCATTGTTATATTTTGTAACATTGTGAATTATTAGTATACACTATCATGATGTACAACATTGTCTATAGTGTTAATGTATTATGGTATTTATTTGTTATAGTTCATTAAGAATAATTTATTTTTCTAACTAATATTAACTATTAGTCATGTTTGTTCCTTCTTTCATCATGCCTATTTGGTTTGACCTATATAAGTAATTAATTTTGTCTTTCTTTGAGTAGAATGTAGAAGTGTATAACATAATAGAGATATGTGGTTTATATCTCTTCTTTCTTTGTTTATTCTTATTTATAGCTTGTGTATATAACACCATGGTTGCTTTATAATTCATAGTGTACATTTATATATATTTTTTAATAATCATTGAATTGTTTCTATATCCTAGACCTAGTGATCTAAGAATCACTAAAACTTAACCATAATAATGGATATGTCTCTTGAAGTAACATTTTGTGGGGTTTACTTAAGGCATCTATACCTAGGAAATTAGAGGATCATGCTAGCATGGAGTTGTAGAGCTAGTACAAGAACATGAATAGTCATCCCTTCTAGCCAGTAAAGGCGATTAATAGATGTTGGATTAAGTGAGACATGAACAAGAATGGTCATTTCTTCAGGCTAGATATAGGTATAACTATGGCGGCAATGCTAGAGACTTTGCCTAATTTTCAATTCTTCCTTGTTGTCTTCATAATGTAACAACTTTGATAGTCAAACCATGGACTCCAAGAATTACCACAAGGCTTAACAGATCTTCAATATGAATTAAAGTAATTCATCTCAATTTGATGTGTAATTCATTTGGGTATCAATTCTTTCTTCTCCTCCCTTCTCTCTTCACCCCACTCAATAAAATTTGGGATGTATTATTTGTACCCCATAGTGTTTCCAAAAGTAAATAAACTAGCTTAGATATATATACATATCTCTATCAATCGGTTGAGATGATTTTAAAAAAATGATGTTAACCAAGCCTGACTACTGGACAAGGTAACAAGATAACTAAAAACAGAATCACTCATCCCTTCTCTTTTTCTCTACCACTTACCCAATTTAGTTTTACCCTCTTGGTTAAGTTTTCTCTATCTTGTTTGTTCATGGCGTTTTTGACAAATAAATCTTTTGCATAAATAATGCTCATATAATAATACTACAATGTATATAGTGTTTATATACAATGTATATAATGTTATAGTAATAATATTCATATAATATATATGTAATANGCTCACCTCTAAAATATAATGAAATAAAATAAACTAAATTAAAATTAATTAAATACCAAATAAATAATTAATTATATAAAATTAATTAAAATGCATCACCTTAGCATAGATACTTGTTTAAAGTTGATCCAATTTTTGGCTTTATCACCAGCCTCCAACTAGCCTTTGGGTAGTGCTTGGCCATAAAGGAAAAAATAAAATAAACATTAATAGATGCACAAATTTAAATTATACTACTGCTAGTTCAAGATATTCTTTTAGCTGTCCAAAATTTAATACATTAAAAACATATAGACATTCAACAAGAAGGAGATCATTAATGAAAGAAGAATTAAACTTGTCTATAATCCAAATGTTTATTTAGTAATTAGGTTCATATGTTTATTCCTATTTTGATAATAAATTCTTATTATTAGATATGAGTCCACATATAACTCTATTAGAAAGGCCCTGCCTAGGATTAATTGGGCTTAACATCACCTCAAAAGGTTTGCATTGTTAGGTGCAAGAATGTCTTATAACCTCAAGATCTAAACCTTTCTTATGATTTAAGGATCCAAGATGCATTACTTATATCTAACTCATTCCCTAACTTGATCATGGTTTAGCTTCCAAGTTGGTTATACCCTACTATCATATCCTTTATTAACTAGTTACCTCCCCCTCCCCTCCTAATTAAGCTAAGGTATGTAACATACCTAGGTTAATTAGTAAATATAAATTATTAAAAGGAACATGGTCAAAGAATATACCAAAAGTAAAAGATGCCCTGGGTTTTATATATCCAAATGACTAATAAGGTTCCAAAGGAAATGGGTGAACAAGTGTTAGTATCCATCATTGGTGACCATAGTAGGGATCTCAACCACTAATGCCTATGGAAGGCATGATGGGAAACACAAAGAAAACCCATGCACAAAAGTACCACTAGTCAAAAGAGATGACAATGTAAAAAAAGAAAAAAGAAAAAGAGGAAGATAACTCAACAAAAATGAAAAAAAAAAGGAATAGAAAAAGTTAAAAATTAGGTAAAAAAAGCAAAAAGAATAATAATCTAAGAAGTACAAAGAAACAAAAGTAAAGTAACTAAATAATAGAGTAAGAGGAATGGTTAAAAGTGAAGGTGCTTGTTAAGATACTGACTATGTAGGAGTCACTCCTTCACTGGCAATGTCATACCCTAGTTCTAAGGTGGTGGCGCCTTGATTTAATTGGTAATTATTGCCTAACCCTTAAACACTCTTCTTACAAAAGGGGATTTTGTAGGATGCTTAAAATTGTGAGCTTAGAGCATCATTCCAATTGTAAGGTTCTTGTGGGAGTGGGGCTTAACTCATGATTGAAGGTTCTTGTGGGAACATTTTTTTTTCTTTTTCTTTTTCTTTTTCTTTTCTCTCTTTTCTTTCACAAGAAATTCAATAGCTGACTAGCTTCAAGCATGAGGTTCTTGTGGGAGCCAATTTAATTTTGTAAAGTTTGCTCATATGGCTTGATATTGATAGATGCCTTTTGCTATTAGAGAAACTAGGTCCAATATAACACACCTGTTTCATCTTAGTGACTCATCCAATCAAGTATTTAATAGAAACCAAACATTAATAAGCATTACCCTAAACTAAGTTATTTAGCCACCTTAACTTATGAACATTGTACTTAAATAATATTGTTAAAAACAATGAAGTTTATTATGTGTAAGACACTTATTAGTCTAAGGCTCACCCTTAGTTGGATTTTAGGTTTAAACCTACCTATTTCAAGGTAGGAGGAGTTTTCCTTCTCCCTTACATTCTAGACAAGATGCTAGCAAATTCTTTATAGTCCCAACTAATAATAGAATTTCCTATTCCCCTCTACATTTTTCAAGGTAAAATTTGTAGACTATAATGTATTTTTTTAGTTTTACTCTATAACATAACAGTCTTTTTGAGGGGTACGTTTGAGAGCTAAGACTTTTGATGGATTGTTGTCATGTAATTCATCCATAGTGGGATAAATTGGGTTACTTAGCTCTACTAGTTTATCTTCTATGGGTTCCTCAATGTGATGTTGATAATATAACTTAAGCCTTTTTCCATTAACTAGGAATGTAGTTGAGGAATCGTTAATAGGTGATATGAGAACACTTCCATTATCATTGGCTTAGATAACTAAATAAGGGTCTTTCCACCTAGTAGGTAACTTCTCTTGAAATTTATGTAATATCATATTACAAAGAAGAGCTTTATCACCTACAAAAAAGTGTTTTAAAAAAAACTATTATCATGTAATGTTTTTATTTTTATTTTTCTTGTCAAGAGCATGTAGCTTCATTTCATCAAGTTCTAAATTTGGTTGATTATAGTAGCCTAGTTCATGTCTTCATCAATATTGAGTTGTTGGGATAATCACAAAGATTGATATTTAAGTTCAACTGGTAATAAACATAACTTACCATAAATCAATTGATAAGGTGAATATCTTAAAATTGGTTCATAGGTAATCTAATAAGTCCAAAGTGCATCTTGCAATTTCTTATACCAATCCTTCCCTTTAGTACATACACTTTTTATTAATATTAAAGGTAATTCTATTAGCATTCTCTACTTGGCCATTTGTTTGAAGATGATAGTCAGTAGCTATCTTATGTTGGATACCACAAGACTTAAAGGAATCTTTCCATTATTTTATTGACAAAATGGGTTCCTTGATCACTAATGATTACCCATGGAGTTCCAAAATGTGTTAAAATATTTTCTCTAAGGAATGCTACAACTACCTTAACATCATTTGTTAGGGTGGCTTTTGCTTCTACTCATTTGGTAACATAGTTGATATAAACCAAAATGTATTAACATCCATTAAATGGTTGAAATGGTCCTAAAAATTCTATACCCCACACATCAAATGGTTCTATTATTAAAATTGATTTCAAGGGCATTTCATGTCTTTTTATTATGGCTTCCATTTGTTAACATTTATCACACTCTTGCACATACTTGTGTCCTTCTTTAAGAATTCAGGGCCAATAAAATCCACTTTGAAGGATTTCAATAGTAGTATGTTCATTATTAAAGTGGCCACCCCCTAAATCATCATGGTGTATTTGTATAATTTCTTGTTGTTCATTCTCAGCCACACATATTCTTACTATGTTATCTTTACATATTTGATAGAGATACGGACTACTCCAAATGTACCTAGACATGCTGCTCAAGAAATATTTTTTTTCTTCCTTAGTCTAATTAGTAGGGGTTTTCATAGTCACTAGATAGTTGGCTATATTAGCAAACCAAGGATCCTTTCTTGTAGAAAAACATTGTTCATCAGGAAATTTATCATGAAAGACTCCTTGTGTTCGATTCTAATCAAAATTTTCTAGCCTTGAAAGATTATTTGCTACTACATTTTCCCTACCTCGTTTATCTAAAATATCTAGGTCAAATTCTTGGAGTAATAAAAACCATCTTATTATTCTTGTATTTTCTATTCTTTTGGTAGCTAAGAATTTAATCACTGAATGATCAATATATACTCGAGTTTTATATCCTATTAAATAATGTCTAGAATAATCTAGAGCATATAAAATAGCTAATAATTCTTTTTCTATATTTATATAATTTACTTGGGCTTAGTGATATGTCCCATGCTTGAATGGGACATCTTAACTAGTCATTTTCTAGCTGTTGCATAAATTCCAATGGTTGTTTGACAAGGATAAGGTTATAAAAGGAATGGAATCTTAGTGAAAAATAAAAGCACCATTCATATGAATATTCCTTCATTGAATACATATTTTGAATTATTTTGTGTCTCATTTCTACATCTCCTGTGAGTTGCATTTAGTATTATAAGATTTTCAAAGTAAGGATTTTATAAAGTGTAGTTACATTCTCTCCTTGATTCTTTTTCTCTCTTTCTAAGCCTTACAGGGTTGATGTGCTTCTTGTGAGAAGACATCCAATGAGATTATTGGGACCTTGTAGGGTTGAGTGTGTTTCTTAAGAGAAAACACTCTATGTAGAGCTCATGTCAATATAAAGGTTATAGGATCCTTGAAATCACATTTTGAGCTTGTTGGAATCTTATGGGATTAAGTGTGTTTCCAATGAGAAAACACTTCATGTGGAGCTCAAACTTTGTAAAGGTTATAATGCTATTTAAACCACATTCCTTGAAGGAACAAAGTTTAGAGGTGTGCAAGGATTTAACCCCCCAAGTGTTGAAGTATCCAAGTTGGGCAACCACATAAATTTGAGTGCAGTTTTGGTTGTCTTGGTTGTTTGAACTGGAAAACTTATTCAATCCCCCTTCTAAGTTCTCAATCCTCAAGTGGTATTAGAGCTCAATGCTCTTGGTTTGTGAGTTGAACATCTCAAGAGTGAAAAATGGGAGGGACATCATACACCAAGCCATCAATGTTTGATGGGATTGACTTTGCATACTGGAAGGCTAGAATAGAAGGAATTTTCAAATCCATGGAGTTTATAGTCCAGGAATCCATCCTAGAGGAATACATACCACCCATTAACAACACCACAAGAGCTACAAGGCAAAGAAACAAATGAATGAAGAAAGAAAAATATATGTTTATGTTTGATTGAAAAGCAAAAAATTGTCTTTATTGTGAATTAAGTAAATTTAAGTTCAATAGAGTAGTTGGGTGCAAAACTGTGAAAGAAATTTGAGAAACTCTAGAAGCTACCTATGTGTTGGTACATTTTTGGCCATTTCATGGATTAGAATTTATAAGGTTGTAGTATTAGAAGTAAATTATTACCAAAAAGAAAGAAGTGCTTAAGACTAAAATGAGATTTCATGCTAAAAGAAGAGAGGGTTCCTAAGCTAAAGAGCTATGGAGGTATTAAAGCTTGAATGGTCATTTATGTTCCTTGAAGTATTTCTAGATCCCCATGCAATAAGATCGAAAATATCTTTGAAATAATAGCTTTTGCAGATTATAAAATCTAGTTGAATAAACAAGCTTAACTTATTATTGTAAAAAAAAAAGCTTCAATTCTAGTTCCTTTTTGACTTTAGCACATAACCTATTATTCAATTAAAGTTGTAAAATTACAAAAAGAATGAGATGAGCTATGTTAAAGCTACTGGAAGTAGAAATTGTTTTAGCTATGAAAAACCTTGTAAGAAACAAGTTTCATTGAACTTAACTTTAAACCTAAGACTCTCATTAGTTGCAGCTTATTTCTCTTTTGGTCCCAACATTAGTGCCTTACAATAAAGATCTAGGATTATAAAGGTAGAGAACACTTAGAGAAGATATTTAAGCTTTAAGAAATAAAGTAAAGGAAGCTTTATAAGTCATGATCAATGTATCTAGCTTATTAGGAGTGTTATGATCACAATGGCTTGAAGAATAGCATTGCATAAATATTTCAACCTCATAAGCTATTTCAATCAAGCTTTGGTATGGAAACTTTACATAAATGATGAAAATCCTAAGTTGCAATATTACATGTAATCAGGAGCAAAAACATCTCCTAAGCTTTTTGGGATTGGTCCGCTAAAGAGCTTTTGGGCATTCATAGATTCTCATCTGGATGAGACTAATCATTTTGGTGCTTAAAAACTCATCTTGATCTTTTGACGTCACATTAGCTTTGCCACATATTTGCTTTCCATGTCATCTTCTCTTCACATTAGCACACTATTGAGTCTATTCATAAGAATAATTTTTGCTACTCCAAACCCATTCTAACACCTGGCAAGATACCACGTTAGCATCTAGATTGGGCTTATTTTTTATAGCCAGATGAGTTTTCAACCTCTGCCACAACATTCTCTATCCATGTTAGCATGACATTAGTAGTGTCACATTAACAACTAGAGGAATCACATTTTTCATCTAGATGGATTTTGCTTTAGTTGTTACATCATCTTCTACAAATGTCAACATGATGTCATCATATACCACATTAGCATAAGGCTAAGTTAGCATATGTCACATTAGCATTAAGGTAGCATGTGCATTAAAGCCACTTCAACTTCCTACCACATCAGCTTTTTGAGCCAATTTGAAGGGTAAAATTTCTCCTCTACAAACCATCTTTGACACATTGGTGTATGCAATGACAACATTTGTGACATCATCATGATGTTAGCATGCATATTTTTTTTGTGAAGAGAAGATTTAGCTTTATGAACTAGCTCTGCCACCTTAACATAGCACCATATCATTACCATTACATCAACAACCTACCATGTCAACAAATAGAGCACATTCATGAGCCCACATTCTAGCCTCATTAAAGAGCACATGGGGCTTGGTTCATTAAATAAAATCATTAAAAAGCATGTTATTACAAGAAGTTACTCAATGGTTAGAAATTAAATAGCTTTAAAACTAAAGTCAATAAGCCATGCTCTCTTAAGGAAATGTAGTTATCCTTGAAGGAGCTCAAAATGTGAAGGATTTGTAGGACAATTATCTGATGTCTTATATGAATAGAACACTTGGAAACTATAGCATTTAATGTCTATGGTAGTTGTAACTAAATTATTGTAGTGCTTGTAACTAATTTTAATTTCCCATGATGTTGTAACTACCAAATAGGACACTTGGAAACTATAGTATTTAGTTTCTATGGTAGTTGTAACTAAATTCCTGTAGTAGTTGTAACTAATTTTAATTTCCCATGATATTGTAACTACTAAGAAGCCACTATAAAAAGATCTTCAAGGGTAGAATAAAAGGGGTGAGGAAAATCAAGAAGACATATTAAATATTACTTGTAAGAATGGCTTACTAATTGCATATTCAATTTAGTTGATTTGTTTAAATCCTATTAGTTCTATTCTTCTCATTTTGTCTTAGATACTTAGCTAATAGTTTAGATAGTACTGTGCTTGGAATTTAATTTTGGGATTTTATGATTCCTATCATAGCTCTATTTTTGTGTAATTCTAAACTTCTATTTATTATCCATGTAAGAGCTTATGTTGTCCTTTGAAAAGCATCTTGAGAAATTTAATAGCAATGTCTTTATGAAATTGCCTTTTTGAGTCTAGAGGATCTAGAAAATCTTCGATATTTTGAGCTAACATGAAATAGTTTCAATTTTAAGATTTTTCCTTCATGTTCAATCTTGAAATTATTATACCTTTTTTATAGCTCTATTATTGCAATTTTAGATAACTATTAACTAGCCATATAATAGCTTGTATTTTATATTTTTTGAGAGAGAGAGAATGTTCGGGATTGTATTATTGAAAGTATGGTACACGAGTATACAAGTACAAG
>MNCI01006326.1:63671-91339 GCA_015680685.1 Gnetum montanum
TTATGTTTATGCGTGAAAACCACACCATGCAAAGACTTATTTTTATTCACTCAGCTTCCTGATATTTGAACAATGTCAGAATGATGAAAAACCCAAGAAAAAGCATCCAAGCACCTAACAGAATGGCTAGCACCAATGCATTGAATCCCCTTGAAGTCACACCCTTTTCATCCTTTGAGTCTTTCCTTGGTTTGAAAAATACCCAACCACCAATTCATTAATAAGTTTACTTAGAAAAATGGGACTATGTAGTTCCAAGCCAAAGAAGACCATAGAGTTGTATGGATGAGTGGATGGCATGGACTCGTTGCCTATTTTACCAAAAGAACCATACCTTAATATCAACATCATAATTTAAAGGTAAAACCCAAACAAAGGCAATCAATATGATATAATGCAATCCACCATCATGAGCACTTATTAGATGATGAATAAAAGTAAATCAAGCAAACAAAGAAATAGTAAAAACATGAACGATGGTGTAAAAAAAATAAGAAAAGTTGAAAGAATGTGTAAAACCAAAAATGTGTAAAACAAAAATTTAAAAAGAACTGAGGGCCTAGAACAGTTAGCATAGGTGGCCATCTCCCCCACGACTAAGTTGGAAGGAGGAGATCTGAAATAGTGAGTAGGGTTGTTCATTAAGAGAGGTAGCATGTGTACTAGCTGTCCTAAGCTCCTGGAAAGGTTTGGTTTGTTACATGTTGATCAAAAGTTTCTTATTCAGGCTCTCAGGTTTGTATATTATCATGTCCCCTAAAGGAAAATTTGTATAAATAATATAAGGTCCTTCCCATAGTATTTGAAATTTAGTATGTTGTGGCACATGTGTGGGATTCGAGTAAAGAACCTTATCTCCTGGTTGATATTTAACTTTCCTAATTCTTAGGTCATGAAATTATTTATTGAAGGTCTTGTGTAGTTCGTTAGATGACAAGGTAGCTAATCAGTTTTCATCTAGCAAGTTAAGGATTACTAACCATTGTTTCTATGCTAGATCAAGGTCAAGGTTGAGGTCACATGTCGTGGATAGTGTATGAAGCTCAGTTTGAATGGGAAGCGTTGGTAATTTACCATACACTAACTCATAGGGAGAGTAGCTTGTAGGGAGTTTGCATGTGGAGCGGTATGCCCAAAGAGCATCGTTTAGTTTAGTGCTTCAATCTTGCCTAAACTTGCTAATGGTTCTTGTCAATATCTTCATAATCTCCTTGTCGATGAATTTTGCTTGACCGTTCGCTTGGGGGTGGTATGGTGTAGTCAATATGCTCAACCCCTATGCATTGCATTAATTTCCAAAAAGTTGCACCTATGAAGTGTGTACCATTTTTTGAAATAAGTGCACATGGCACACCAAACCTATTTATGATTTGTTGTTGAACAAATTGTGCAGCTGTAGATGATGTACAATCTTTAATACCAGTTGCTTTAGCCCATTTTGTTAGGTAATCAATAGCAACAATAATATAAGGTTTTCCATTGGACATTGGTATAATCAGCCCCATAAAATTAGTTCCCCAAATATCAAAGGGTTCTAATGGTTGGATCCATTGTTGCAAAACCTCCATTCTAGCAGTCATTCCCCCATCACATTGACAATGCTCACAAGATTGGACAAAACAATAGGTGTCTAAAACAATGTAGACCAATAATATCCTGCAAGCAGGATCTTGATGGTTGTTTATCTCCTAGCATAATGACCCCCACAAGGACCCTCATGAGCATCTTGGAGAACTCGTAGTTGATCTATATTGAGAACACACCATCGAACCAAGCCATCGTGACACACTTTGTAAATTTGCCCATTGATCTCCATAAAGTACTTGGCTCGATGAAGAAACTATTGTTTCTTCTTAAGGTTTAACTCTTATGGTGTTTATTGGGTGAGGAGATAGGTAAGAATGCTACTGTACTAGTTTGTCTCTATGGGTGATTGATTATTCACTACACCAACAAAGAGGAATTCATCAGGGAAATGATCAGAAATTGGATACTAATCCTCTTTGTTGTCCCATCGCAACCGAGATAAATGATCAGCAACTACATTCTCGGTGCCCTTACGATTGATCATTTTTACATCGAACTCTTGTAAGATTACAAGCCATCGTATGATATGAGGGCTTACCATTGACTTATTCATGAGGAACTAGATTGCACTATGATTTGTATGTATATATACTTTATATNAACTATGTAAGTACGGCTCCTAAGGCATAGTTGGATGCGTCGATCATAATATGGAATGGTTTGGACTAGTCAAGAGCTTGTAGAATGGATGTTTCTACTAGCTTCTATTTCAGAGTTTGGAAAGCTAGTCCGCATTCCCTAGTCCATTCATAAGGTACGTCCTTTTTTGTTAATTCCAGCAATGGTTTGGAAACCTTTGAAAAGTTCTTAATAAGTTTTCTATAGTAGCCAATGTGTCCAAGGAATGACTGAATGTCTTTGATAGTTTCCGATTGATGGGTAATTCCTTGGATGATTTTTCTTTTCTCGAGGTCTACCTCTGTCCCTATGTGTAAGATTTTGTGCCCTAGAACTAGTCGTTGAAATGTTGTAGGAGCATTGCACAAGCCAAAAGACATCTGTTTGTATGCAACCATTCCCCAAGGATTGGTGAACATAGTCTTAGCTTGGTCTTCTAGGGCTATTTGTATTTGGTTATATATGCTATATCCATCTAGAAAACTGTAATAGTGATGCCTTGCGATGGTGTCTAAGACTTGGTCAACAAATGGCAACAGAAAGTGATCTTTGAATGTTGCCATATTCAGTAGCTTGAAATCTATGCACACACTCCATTTTCCTTCCTTTTTAGGCACAATAACTAAGGGGCTAACCATTCGCTATCAGGAATGGGGTATATGAACCCAGCCTTGAGAAGCTATTCAATTTCTTCCTTGACTACTTGCTTCAGCTTTGGGTTCAAACACCTCTGCGATTGTCTTCGAGGCTTCATGGAGGGGTCAATGTAAATTCTAGGTTGGAATATCCTAGGATCTATTCTAGTTAATTCAGGATATGACCAAGCGAAGGCTTTTGACCATCTATTAATTACCTTCAACAGTTTCTCTTTTTTTTTGCGGAGCAAGCTTCGCATTGATAATTACCAGTTTATCATTCTTAAGGAACGTGTATTCCATACTGGTGGGTAATGGTTTTAGCTCAAGGGGTTCTAGCTTAAATTTCTCAAGGATTTCCAACTTTCCGTAGTTGATATTTTCGAGGTTAAGATTTGGAAGTTGGCAGTGGGCTTGCTCTAATGCTTCTATGCTATTGATGTATGCACAAGTTAAACCCTCAGTTGGTTCCATGCATATGATTGAACCACTTTCTTGATCAACTGTCAGCCATTAGGTTCCTTCCTGTTGTGTGGCTGTTGCATACAGGCATCTTTATATGTTGATCACTTGTGCACACTAATTGCATGCAGGAAATGCTAAACTTTTTACAAACCATAACCTCTACACGCAATTACACCCTGTGTCACTATATGTGATGCATGAAAATTTCTTCTTCTCGATCTTTCTGAATGTGTTTTCCTTTGATATTTCTAGGGAAAGATCCTAGATTTCTAGGCGTGTGTCAACTGTGCTTAGCCATGTTCTTCCCATTATGATTGGGAAGTCCCCCTTACCGTTGTTTACCTAAATCACTAGGAAGTCAGCTGGGTATGACCACCCACAAACAATGGTAACAATGTCTTCCAATTGTCCCAATGGAACAATGATGGACTTGTCAGCAAACTCTAGATGAATGTTGCTATTTTTCAATGGAGGTAGGTTCCAAGCCTTGTACATTTCTTGAAAAATCAAGTTGACACCGAAACTTAAATCCAAAAGAGCCTTGCAAAACGCATTTTTAGTAGTTTGTAAGTATATCATAAGACTCCCAGGATCAAAGAATTTTTTGGGAAGGTGGCCAACTTTGATCCAACTGGTGATGGCATGTGTTAGCATGATCGTATGCATTGAGTGCGGTGATTGGGTTAAAGGGGGCTTTGAAGTTTTGATTGATACTAAGACATCTAAAGAATCAGCCACTTGTGATTGCATGGGTTTGGTTGGACTATTGGTTCTAAAGAAAGGTCTTTTCTTCATGTGGTTGTTAGAACCAATAGTAGGTTGAGAGTTAACAACCCTCATGGCGTTACATTGCTACAGTTGGATAGGGATTTCACCTTGCATCGTGGGAGCAGGTGGTAGTGGAGCTATTGGTGGAAGAGATGCAGCCAGATGAGAAGGATGATATGCTTGTAGGATATCACCCTTAGAAGAGGGAGTCCCATAATACTCATGAGCTTGGTAGTGAGGTTGAGGAGTACCATGACCGGTAGAGTCACATGGAGAGATTGGCTGCTGCATGTAATATCCATATAGGTCAAGTTACCGGTAAGGATACTATTACCTTGGTGGTGGAATTCCCCATGATTGTGGGTGTTTCCACTGTTGATATTGCTCAATCAGTTGTGGTGGAGTTCCACTAGGATAATATGTTAAGGGTTGGTGTAATTGCCTTGGGTTACCTTGAGGATAAGGTAACCTTTGGGGTGTTTTCCTTTTGTTTAATTGTGGGTTGAGTGCATACATCCCAGACTCTTACAAATGTGAGATTATAGGGAAACATTTCTTAGGATGTTCATATTAACATATCTCACATCCACTATCATTGTCTATTTCTAAATCCACAACCTCTTCAATGATGGCAACTTTGCCATTACCCTTACTACGTGCATGTTCAGCCTCTTTCTTTTTTCTTTTTTCACTACCTTTCTCTCTAGACTCCTCTACTATTTTAAGAACAGTTTGAAATCTATTGTCTAGGAAATCCCACATTTGGTCTACTTTTGCTAAACCTTCTGATGTCATCTTTTGGATAGGAAAATTTTTCCTATTCACCATCTCTTCGAGTGGTGACTCTTCTTCATCCTCACAAAATCTTACTCCCCTCTTCTAGAGGGAAGGATCTCAGTTATACTCTTCTACACTTTTTCTCTTCTGTAGCACACCTTCTTCTTTAGCAACTTGCTCTAATAGTCTTTGAATTTAATGGGACCTAAGATCGGATAGTCTTCCTTGGGCATAAGTCCCAAGGGTTCCTCTAGTTTCATGCCCAAGCCATCCATGAGATGGTGTAGTTGATCCCTTTGTGAATAACCATGGCTAGGACAACGATGTAACAATGCATAGTATAGGCTCATGGAAACATCCAAGAGTTCATGTCCTCCTTGTTTCCAACCTTGGATTTTCTTTCGCAAGTTAGACACTCAAGAGTACGTTTGGTACTTGTCATTAAATAGGTCTAACATGGTACTCCACCTACGAATGGATTTTGGTTCTAAAGACTAGTACAAGCTTTTCTCTTCTTTAACTAATGTCTATGGGAACAAATTAAGGTTTTTCCATTCGTTCTCTATGTCCTATAAGGCACACACATCATGGAATGCTTGTAAATCATTCTGAGGATCAATGTTGTATCCCCCTTCAAATCATGAGATGTTGTTCATATCTAATCTCTTGATCCTACTATATTTTTGATGCCTTGTTGGAATTCTAATAGCCTCAGTTATGTCCAACATACTTCGAGTAGCAAGGAGGGGTTCATCGTGATCGTCTTGTCCATGGCATCTATGATGCCTACGTTGTTCCCCACTCTCCCTTCTTCTATGTCGTGACTCTCTAGAGTGCCCTCGTCCCCTTTCTTGGGTATTTCATCTATGACTTTCACTTTGCCTACCTTTATCCCCATGGTATTTTTCTTTATGAATATGTCTGGATATTGATGGAGAGGGTGAAGGAGATGATGAAGGTGAAGAAGAAGGAGAATTGTCACCATGACGGTGTCTGCTACCTTCTCTTCTATAGTCTTGGCCTCGATCACGATTGCGATTACAATGTCCACCTTTATCATGTGTTCATGTCCCTTTTTCAAATGCTTTGTGCCCATGGGTATCAAAACTTGGGTTATGAATAGTGGAATGAAGGTTCTGATACACAACCCCTTGGCCAAAGTCAAGGGGAGGAACATTGTTGTGTGGGCGACTGCCTAAGGTAGGTTCACCACCCTCATTTTTGCTTAAGACATGTGGGGCATCTTGAGACCACTTATGCTTCAAAGAATTATGATGTCTCTCCTGTTGCAAGTTCCTTTGATGTTGTGCGTTTGTGGGATAGTATTCTCTCAAGTCATGGTCTTGCACAATGTATTCTGCGTGTGAGTGTGGCATGCTAATTCATGTGAGAGCATGAAGAAGCATGCTTAGGACTGAACGATCAAAAGGTAACACTATGTTACCTTCTAAGTCTTACCAATGTAGTTGTTCATCTTGATGGAGGATAAAGGTGAAGTCTGGTATATACTCATCAAGATGAATATATACCACTTGAACTTATTGAGGAACTAGTGGATCAACATCATGTATATTACACTGCAAACTGTTTCCTATTTCAGACCTAGGTGGTGAGGCACTTTCGTATGAAGAAGAAGACATACTTGTCTATTTAGTGTGCAATGTATTCTTGTTTATTATTTTCTCAACCAATCCTAAGGATTCATTCCAATGATGTGAATGATTTCCTATGTTCTAGTTAGCACACAAAAAACTAAATCCCTAGCAACGATGCCAATGATGAGTGACAAGGTACCCCTACGCTCAACCATATGAATACGAGCATTTCACGCACGATCTGGTCAAATTCTAAGTACTAAGTGCTTATGAACCCTTATGGAACAAGGACAAGTTGGTTGATCGTTATCTTCCTAAGCTTACCTGTATGTCATGATTGTATGGTTAAGTGAGCTTGAGGCATATGATTTTTATAGCTTTTATGTTTTTATGTCCTACGCTAGTAGGGAAGGAGAGAGGTAACTAAGTGACTAATTTAACTTAACTACTCATTAACTAAGTTCTAACTAATCCTAACACCAACATCCATTCCCACTTGTTGTACACATCCTAAACCAGTGCAACCCTACTGGGATTACCAAACACTAATTGTTACTGGGTTACCAAGTGTTACATGCATGCTCAAAATGGTCGTGCTTGTGTAATTTAACAATTTTCTTAATTGATCAAAATGAATTGTTGTGCTAATAACAGAAATGTAAAGTGCATAAAATAAAATAAAATAAAATAAATGCATAAGAAAATAAAATAAAATAAATGCGTAAGAAAAAAATCTCAAGTGCTGCAAGGATGAATCAAAGAGCTCGTCTTTATTGCCGTACACAAGGTGTGCTCAGGTACATAATGCTCGAATAAAGATCCATCCACACTTAGACCTCCTGCTGTGGGCACTTGGAAAATACTCTAACTTTCAAATAGACTACAAGAGTTTTCCTACTTGACTACCAAAAGACTTCTTCCCAATTATGTGCCTAGGCATTGTATTTATAGGCTTGGGAGCAACTACTCTAATAATTAGAGTAACCACTCTAATAATTAGAATAACTGCTAAAGTGACCACTAGAGTAACCACTCTAATAATTAGAATAACTTTTAAAGTAACCGCTAGAGTAACCACTCTAATAATTAGAATAACTACTAGAGTAATTGCTAGAGTAACCACTCTAATAATTAGAGTAACCGCTAGAGTAACTACTCTCATCAAGAGGTATTTGGGCCTTGGTATTTCCAAAGACTAGTAAACACCTAAACTCAAGTTTTAAGGAACACCTTTGTTTCTTGTGATTCCAGTCATGAGACTAAAGTAAACATTGGTGGTCCCAAACAAGCGCCAATACTATGAAGGTACATTTTTTATCAAGCAATCTAAGCTTCTAGTATTACAAAGTGAGTATGATAAACTTAAAATTAAATAATGGAAGAAAATTAAGGATTATTTTCCTAGAGCTAATGATTTAGCCAAAAGTAATGTCATTGTTAAAATGATTAAAAATTTACGGCCTAAGTTTAGACCAAAAGTTACATCTATGGAAGAAATTAGAGACTTCTTAGTCCTAAAATTTGAAGAGCTTCAAACTACACTCATGGCTTATGAGATGAATCTCATAAGTGAAGGTGTAATAAAGGAAAATATCATTGCCCTCAAAATCTCATTACAGGAGAAGGAGCCATCTCAATATGAAGTAAATAGTAAAGATGAATTGACTTTCTTGTTAAGAAGAGTTCAAAGACTACTTGAACAAAAAGAAAAGAGCTTCAATCAATTTGGCATCAAAGGTAGGAAAAGAGGTAAAAATTTCAAAAACTCCAATCTTGATGTATTTTTTATAGAATTCTAGGTTTATGATGGTAGAGACCATGGGCTTTCAAATGTTCGAGTATTGGTAGATTTCAAAAGAAGGACCCATCCAAAGCTAAAATGATAAAAAAAAATTTGTATCCAAGATGGGATGAAGAAGAAAGTAAGGAAGAAACAGATGATACTACTACAAATTTACATCTCATTTGCATGGCTTTTACACATGAAAATTTCATAGAAGATTTTAAAGAGCCTAAAGATAATATTAATGATAGGTACAATATGATGTGTGAGGAAATTATCACTTTTTAGAATTTATGCAAAAATATGAGAAAAACTATACATAGGAAAGAAGATGAAATTTATGAACTTTATAATATTTGATCCTCCTTAAAAAGGGAACTCTTAGATGTAAAGATTAAGTTCATTTGCTAACCCATTTTTTTAAGAAGATGTGTAGAGATCCATTAGGTATAAGGCCTTATGAAGATATGGAAATTCCTTAATCAATGCACAACAAAGGAGATATGAATGAGGTGTATCAAGCTAACACTTGTATGGTATCACCTAAAATATGGAACAAATTCATGTTTGAATATCAAATCCAAATTAGAGATACTACATATTTTTGTTGTGAAATATGTGAACATGTTTAAATTTATTGTTAATTACTAATGGAATATAATAACATGTCTACACAGTCTTTTCAAGAGAAGTCTAGAAAGTGTGATTTACAAGGAAAAAAAATGTGAAGAACTGATGAACAAGAGAAAGAGATGATCATTGATGATACTGAAGAATTAGAATCCATGATCAATAGAAATCATGAATCCTTTTATTTCAAAAACATGAATATGAAGAAGTAGCAACATCAAATGAATATGAAGAAGTAGCAACATCAAATGAATTTGGAGATTTATACAAAAATGTTGATGAAAAAAGGAAATGGATCAATTGCATGCAAAGGAGGTTCTCTATGATGGAGGACCTCATTTCAAACTTCAATAATCATGACATCACTTAGAAGCAAGGAAGGTAAGAATTGGTAAGTATAATTGTAATTCCTTGACTTGCTGAAATCAATTTTTACTAGTGGTATGAAATTTAGTTTTGATTCAATTGTTTATTTCTTGACTTGTTATACTTGAATTAGTGTATATTTAGTAGCATAAAATTTTTTTCAATGGATGCTACTAGAAATCTTCTATAATAAAAAGAAATCCTCACTTGATCTTACAAGATGTTCAGCTTCAAATAAAAGCATGTGACCATCAAAATTTCAATGGACATTGAATTGACTTATCTTAAGGAAGGTTCAAAGAACAAAAAGACACAAGGTAAGGTCTAGTAAGTTTTCCTATTACATGCTATAGTAGTAAGATCATATCATTATTGTCAAAACATATATGCCTTATGATCCAACTCATATCATTCAAATACTATTATGTTCTTCATTACTTGCTAGAAGATAATATGTTAAGCCTCCTTGTGTATCCATAAGGCCCAAATGTTTTAAAATGTTTTTAGATTATTAATGATAAATCAAGTGGTTTTGGCTCTTGACTATAATTCATGAACCTATGAGGAAATTATTGTGATACGCTATTATTCATGTTGAAGATTTTGGAATTTTTCTTTTATTGAGGGTACTACTAATGGGAGACTTTAAGGTCTCCATACTTGATTTTGGCTTTGCAATGTAGATTTAGTACTATGATGCATGATGATCAAGTTCTATCTTGATAATTTGGAAAATCAAAGATGAAATAATAAGGAAAATGACTCTCAAGTAATAGATGCATTATTTTTTAAAGTTGGGAAGAAGTCTAGCACATGTGCAAGAAGAGCCTATACTTTATCAATAGTATTCATTTTTTGGACCACCAGTGTAGGGGAAGTTTTCTGAGACTCTTACCACAAAGATACTTAAGCAACAAGACCTCCAATTCTAACACATAGAAAATGAACAAGAAAAGGTTTATTCATATTTGGTTCTTGTAAAGTATCTAAGTATGGCCATTCTTGTGGATCTTGGATCAATGACCTTCAAAGTAAAATTTTTTGTTTCTCTTCCCTTGGAAATAAAATCTACTTATGGTATCTTTTTGCTAATGTTGGAAAAGAGGGAGAGAGTTTAGTATTAAACTCATTCAGTAAACTCAAGATATTGGTATATTGGTAATAGAATTTAATCTTGTTCTATATAGTATATAGTGATTTTTTACTAATGGATTATGGCTTACTATATCATAGATAGATTCCTATTTTCAGTGCTTGGAGTTCCACCTTTGGTTATTCATGGAAATATCTTTGAAAATCATTAAAGGGATTTGATTATTTATGTTTCATAGATTATCTAATTTTGATTTGATTTATGTACAGAAAAGGGATAGCTCTTAGTGATACTTATTTTAATCAACCCTATGATAAAGGATATTTTTAAAATATTTACAAATGTATGTCTTTAATTATTTATCATATGATATTATGCTAACCCATTTTCTCAAGTTTTGGACATCACCAAATAGGGGGAGATTGTTGACCTTTTGGTATGTCAAAACCTTAGAAAATGGAGAATGTGAAAGATGTGCTTATGGATCTTGTAGGACTTGAAAAGATAAGATAAGAAAAAGAGATTAATGAGATCAAGTGAAAGAGCATTAATGTGATCAGGACAAGGGCTAAGATGATATCAAGACATGAATTTGAAATAAGAGCTTAGATTGTGTCAAGAAAAGAGCTTGGGGCAAGAACTTAGATGATGCCAAGAAGAGATCGGGAAAAAGAATAACTTGATATGAAGATAAGAGCTAGGTTGTCAATTTGAGATGACAAAGTATCAATCGGAAAATAAAGATGAAGGATACCAAGGATGCATAAAGCCTACAAGCTAAAAGAATATGTTTTGATATCTACTAAGAATTCCAAAAGATCAACAAATGTCCCAGTTGCAAAGTTCAAGTTTCAATCTAGAGATCCTAGTTGGGACATTTCATGTGAGACATCTCAATTTTCAATAGGAAGCATAGAAAACTAAGTGAGATGTCCCAAGATTGAATGAGACATTCTAACTAGCCATTATATAGATGTTGCACAAATTCCAACAATTGTTTAACAATAACAAAGGTTATCAAAGGAATGGAATCTTGGTGAAAAAGAAAAGCACTATTCATACAAATGTTCCTTCATTGAATACATCTTATAAAATATTTTGTTCCTCATTTCTACATCTTTTGTGAATTGCATTTTGTATTGTAATATCCTAAAAGTAAGAAATTTGTAAAGTGTAGTCACATTCTCTCCTTGATTCTTTTTCTCCCTTTGTAAGCCCTATGGGGTTGATGTGATTCTTTTGAGAAGGCATACAATGAGCTTGTTGGGACCTTGTAGGGTTGAGTGTGTTTCCTATGAGAAAACACTTCATCTAGAGATCACATCATTGTAAAGGTTGTGGGATCCTTAAAATCACATTTTGAGCTTGTTGAAACTATGTGAGCTTGGGTGTGCTTCCTCTGATAAAATACTTCATGCAAAGCTTAAACTTTGTAAAGGTTGCAATGCCTCGAAGTGTGCAAGGATTCTAACCTTCAAGTGTGGAAGTACCTAAGTTGGAAAACCTAGTAAATTTGAATGTGGTTTTGATTTCCTTGGTTGTTTGAATTGGGGAACTTATTCAACCCCCCTTCTAAGTTCTTGATCCTCATAACCAAGTCAGTAAAATATTTAGTAGATATCCAAATGAACTTATATCTAGAATAATATGGAGGATTGATAGAACCTATGAGATCTAGCCACTACTTTTAGAAGGACCATATGATTTCAAAGGTCCTAAGCTCTGGAGATCAAACATAAATAAGAAAATCATGATATTGACATGTATTAGAAATTTTAACTATTATATGTGCATTCCTAAACATCACAGGCTATCATTAACCTAAAGAAATGATACAAGTTACAAGAGACTATGAGCCTAAGTGACCACCACATACACCAAAATGAACTTGTTCTAAAATGGTGTATGCTTTGTCATAATTTAGACAACATAGAAGAAGACCTAATGTGAAGACATGACATAGAATACTAGGATTAACAATTCAAAATGTTTAGAACTTTTACAGAGAACATTTCTTTGTGAATTAGATAGATTTTTGGAGTGTTGCATATTATCATAGTATTATTTGTCTTCTTCTAAGTTAACTAAGATAATACATTGTATATCTGTGAGAGTGATGGGTGTATCTTGCATTAAGTGAGATAAAAAATATTTAAAGAAAACAAGATTAGCAATAAGGAAAAAAGTATCTAACACATTAGCCAACATATTTTCCAAGCAATGGATATGCATGAGGAAACATTCATCAAATTAAGAAACCAAATTTTTAGTTAAGTCTAGATAGGATTGAAGGTGTTCAACCTTGCAAATATATTTATTGTTTACTTGGTATATGACTAATTGAGAATAATATCAAATAGAAAGCCTCTTAATTCCAAGTTAGAATGCTAAGAATAGGCCTCAATTAAGGCCCTCATGTTTTGCTACATTATTAGTGCATGGAAAATTAAATTTGTACATTTAATAAATGGAATCTATATCTTAGTGATGAAGTACATTAGCTATGCTAGAACCCTTAAGTTATATGAGCATCATCAAAGTAAAAATATGAATGGAAATCCTTTTGTGTCAACATCATAGTTGGGGGAGGAGTTAGGTCCTCCCTGGTTCCTTAGGGAAAGGTTGGATAGTTACGATGGAAGGTTTAGATAGTGGAGATAATGTGAGAAGGTCCACTATGGATTGTTACTTAAAAAAATTATTAGGCAAGGTAGGATAACTCAAATTCAACTAGGAGTGTTTTCCATTTATCCATGTGACTATTTTCATAAGGATTAGTAGTAATAGATCATAAGACATTATCTTAGAAAATGACATGAACCTCTATGCTTAGTAGGTAGTGTTACCATTTTTAAGGACAAAGACAAGGCATGAGAAAGATTTTTATGTGTTTATGTAGCATATTTCACAATCAAAGAAAGAATGAGAGATATAGTAGATAAGAATATCAACATCATCTTCATACTATTGGCAAAGGATTACTATAATAAAGTGATTAGACTTAGAGAAATAAAGGTAAAAAGGAAGATCAACTTAAGGGGGATAAAACAATAAGAAGGTTGATAAGGGCATGCTTGATTTTGTTAAAAGCCTCTTGATGCTTCAAGTCCTACTTGAAAGTTGTAGATTTTTTAAGAATGTGAAAAAGAAAATAAACTTAATTAGTAAGATTGCATATGAAATGACAAATGGATTTAAGTATAGGTTGCAAGATGCACATGTCTTTAAGATACTTTAGTGGTGGAATATTCATGATTTCTTTAACTTTATAAGGATCTATCATGATACCATTAGTTGAAAAAAATTCTAACACTTTATTTGTTCTTTGTTAAAAATGGACTTTTTGGAACTTAAGCAAATCTTGTACTTATGCATTGAGCCAAGATTATGTTTAAGTTGGTGGGTGTTGGCACATTTTGGCCATTTCATGGAACATGTGGACTTATTTGAGAATGGTAAGATATTGTAGCTACATTTACAGGGAATTATCCATCTTGGTGTCACGAGCAGAAATTACAATGCAAATTTTGAATGATTAATTTCATGACTTGCTCAAGAATCATAATCTGGTGGTTCTCAAGTCACCTCACTGGAATGTATCCGTAGAAAGAGAAGACAGTTTTATGTTTCTAAGATTGGTACAAAACTTGGTTGTGGAGCATGCACTGTTCTTGTGTCTCATTATGATCCAGAGAAACAAAAATCAATACATCGAGTTGTCAATGCGTGTTTGGCTCCATTTTACTCTATAGAGGAAATGCATGTAATTACTGTGGAGGGTGTAGGAAATCAACAAAAGCTTCATCCCATCCAGGAACTATTGGCTAAACCTCATGGATCTCAATGTGGATTCTACACACCAGGTTTTATAATGTCCATGTATACCATATTAAGGTCTTCTAAGAGCCCACATAAACAGGGTCAAATTAAAGATTGTCTTGCGGGAAACTTGTGTTGTTGCACAGGCTACAGACCAATCCTTGATGCGTTAAGACTGATAACAGTTTGTATATCAAAAATAGTTCAGGAGTTTTAGAACATTTAACATTCATTTGCCCTTCAACAGGAAAGCCTTGTGAATGTTGGCAGGAAGTTAAAAATATGAACGGTTAGACAGAAACCATTGAAACCCTATGCAAAACTGCCGCTAGAAGAAATCTATTGTGCAGAACAAAGAAAAACAAAGCAAAAATCAAGAGGAGCAGAGCAGAAACAAGGATTTTCTATGCTTAAAATCTGAAGCAAAAATGATGTTCATGTGTTGAATCGCTGTGTTCAATCCAAATCTGCGCTGCGATGCCGTAAGGGTTCTGAAAAGAAGTTTGCATGATCCCAGCATTTTTTTTCAAATAGATCAGCAGCGCCTATCATTCTCGACCGACGATGTGATCCTCTCCCTGTGTCAGCATCAACAGAGTTCAAGATTGGTGTGGCAGCCGAAAAGATGTTGCGGGTGGCGCTGGAGGCAAAAGACTGAGAATTTTGAACGACGCTCCACGGCCAGCCATTTTTGCTAGGGTTAGGGTTGATCCATTTGCTGGCATGCGGCCTCAAAGGGATGCGCTTGCTAGGATTTCTTCGGATTTGGTGGTGGATCTGTCCACAAAANTGCTTGCTAGGATTTCTTCGGATTTGGTGGTGGATCTGTCCACAAAAGAAAATTTTTCGCTACGGCGGCAGCAGGAGGGCTGGGACTAGGTCAGAACGCAGAACTGAAATGACTTGAGGAAATCAACCAAGAAAAATTTAGCCAGTCCCAATATCAACAGCAATCATGGTGGTTGGAAGCATGACTGTAAGACTATAGCAGCAAAGGATTCAGAAACGTATGCAGTTACTGGAGGCCCTGACATTCCTTTCCACCTCGAGAGACTGGACAAGTCTGAGCAGGATCAGCTAGAAGAGGGACGTCTGCCTGATGCAACCAAGGGTGCTAGTCATTTGAGGGATATTTTTTTTACCGAATGGGAATGACTGATCAGGAGATCGTTGTTCTCTCGGGAGTGCACACTCTTGGACACTGCCACAAGGAGAGATCAGGATTTGAAGGACCTAGATCTGGGCTTGAATATTTTTTCTTTTACTTCACAAAGAACAAATCAAATAGCAAATATTTGATAAAAGAGGGCCCTTCTGGAAAAATTTTTATGTGTTTTTGAGGGTTAGATTACATGATTTTATAATACCATCCTACCGCCACCTCCAATATTGCCAAGAAAAAGCAAAATAAAGAGGATATATATGTATGGAATAAGTTGCAACTATAGCTTGTATTTCTATGTATCTTAGTGATTGTATTTTAATTTTCTATGATATTGTAACCACCAAGGCCACTTGTCAACTACAACCTCTTTTTCTCTATGGTGGTTACAACCATCCTAGATTTTTTGTAACTTACCTAACTTGTTGGGCAAGTAACCTCCTAGCTTGTTGGGCAAGGAATCTCCTAATTGGTTAGCCAAGTTACTTGGGAGAGAAGTTAGGTAAGATTTTTTTGAATATGTAACTTTCCTACCTACCTTTGAACACTATAAAAAGGCTTTAAGGGTCAAGGAGGAAGGATCATATTGGGTCTCACACATCACACTTGGAATCTTGGAAGATTTGTAAAGACGATTGCTTGTAAGATGGCTTGCTAGAATAAAGATTTCAGCCTCTTTGTCATGGTCCTGTGAGTTATGCATTTCATTTTTTTATTTTGTTTAATTTGTTTAGCTAGTGGTTTAGATAGTAACATCCTTGGTAAGTAATTTTAGGACTTTTAGATTGCTCTTACTGTTCTTGTTGCCCAATAGAAATTTCTATTAAAATTTTTCCATAGAAGTGCTTGTGTTTAAAAGCCTTAAGAGCATCTTAGTGGTAAATTTTGTTATTGTGCAACGTGTGGGAACTGCTATTGGGATTGTTGTAAGAGAGCCTCTATTTGTAGTCACGTCGTTGAACAATTCAGTAGTCAAGAGGGTTCAGAAAATCTTTGGTATTTTGATGGGACCAGAATAGCTTCTTTTTATCTTTAAAGTGAATTCCCATGGTATTTTAATCAGAAATTGTCAAGTCTTTTAAAGGTTTTGTTTGAATGCAATCGTTGACATCTATTATCTAGTCAAAATGGAGTCTCGTACGTGGTAGTTTACGCAGCAATTTTTGGTAGCATAGTAGGATTGTCTTGAAGAAATTGCTTGTTTGTGCCTTGGAAGTTTGAACAATTCGTAGATATTGAATTTGGGATAGCTTTATTGTGAAGTGTTTACTTGTGTCATTTTACCTTGTTGAAATATTTGAGGTCTACACAAATCTGCTTTCTTTTCTTTTCTGTCTATTTCCATTGAATCTTGCTCTATTTCTAGTTTTCTTGTGGAACTATCACTTTCTTTGGGGAAAATTAGGAGTAGATTGTGGAGTTGTACTCAATTTTTTTTGCAAAATTTTATTCGTTACAAGTAGGTATTATAAGGACCGCATAGACTAGGTAGTTGAACAAAATAGAAAATTTTCAACAACTCACAGTACTTGGCAAAGTTGGCTGAATCTCTTTAAAGTAAGTCATTTGTAGTTTACACAATGCAATCGTTACATTTCTCACAACTGCACGCCGCAACAGCACACACACATACTCACATTAACTACTGAGTTTATTTGGAGGTATATGGGCCTTGGTGTTGCCAAAGACCAGCAGGCACCTAAATCCTGTTCGACAACACTCGTTGGCGGTCGTGTCCCAAATGGTCGCCAACAGTGGGGTCATTAGTTGTAATGATGGACTTCATAGTTACATCATCTATATAATCACTAATAGTTTTGAACAGAATTTCATTAAATATAAATTATGACTCATTGATATGTTGCTCCAATATTCTTAAGTCTAAAAGGCATTTTTGTGTTGCTAACCCCATTTTGTTGGGACAAGGCTCTGATGATGATGATGATGAAATATTTTCCATGGGTTCATGAAAGTTATAAAATGTTTATGCTCAAGGTTATTTTGAATTTTTTTATAATCTAAGAGGCTATCCATAAAAATAAGTAAAGCATTATCTACATTGCGGCTACAAGTTGATTAATGTTGGGTAATGAAAATTCATTTTTGAGTTACTTTGATAAGATCATGAAATTTGGTGCATATCTTAATGGCTTAATTTTTCTTCAACATGACCACCATGTTGGATACCCAATGAAGTAATCTATGGGACATCTAAATCTTGTGCTATAGAGTTTAGTAATCTTATCTTTGATGGCTAAGGTTAAGTCAGGTTTGATCATTTCAGCTTTTTTTGTAGACTTGAAATATGATGTTGTGTTGAATAAGAATGAGGTCCAAATGTGGCATGTCATCATATCCCCATGCAAATGTGATAGAAATTTTTCTAAGTGTCTCTAAGATGGATTCTTTAATGTTATTGGGTAGGTTTACCCTTAGTTTTAAGGTTTTTTCTTTTTTTTTAATGATTTGTGATGGCAAGTTCTACACAGGGATCATTAGCTAGAATGGATTAGCAATTCAAGAATGGAAGGTTAGTTTAAGGAACTAAATCTTCCTCGGTGATGTCAAGCATTGAAGCAATGGAGTTTAAGAAATCCAATGGGAAGAAATCTATTAAATCATTGTTGCAAGGATGAGTGATTTGACCATGGCTCCCATGCAAGATGAGTGGTTTACATAGATGATTGAGTAGGGTGAGATTTATGGCTTGCATACACAAGAGGAAAAAAGATAGTTATGCAAGGAAAGCATGAGGAAGTTTCTAAGTTAGAAAAATTTAGAAGAAAAATATGCAAATATAGGAAGAAAAGTTGCAAAATGTTTGAGATAAATCCACAAGCAAAGGAGAAAAAGTTAGAAAATTTTACAAGTGTGGAAAAGCTAGAAAAATTTTCTAAGTGGTAAGAGGAGTTAGAATAGTTTTCTTAATTTTGAATTTAAAGCATTAATTTATGTGTGATGTTGCATGGAAGAAGGCCGAGGAGCCATGTGAGCAAGGTTGGGTAAGCCATGAAGTATTCCAAAAACTTGTTATTGTGTTTTGTTTTTATGACCCAAAGCTCATGCATGACATGATAGTAGTGATGCATATTTCACATTGGTGTCTCATGTGTTAGTACAAAAAAGCAAGGAAAAAAGAAAAATCAATAGAAGAGGAGAGAAGAAAAAAAAGATAAAAGTGAAGAGAGGGAGAAGGGAGCTAGCCATTTTGGAATTATATGCATGTGAGAGTTCTTGGTAGAGAGCTTTTGGGTGAGGAAGCGAAAGTTTATAGTTCATGTTATGCTTATCGACTCATTGTGCAATGGAACTATGTGAAGAGATATAGTAATGTGGATGTTCTACCAAGGAGATAAGTGGGATTTGCTAGTGGCCATGTGATCAGGAAACACAGATCACCAAGGAGATCCTTAGCAACATGCCTACATCATCCAGGTAAGTCTTTATCAATTTTTTTCATTAATTTTTACTTTTACATGCATAGAATTCATTTTATTTTCACCTAAGAGGAGGAATGGGGTAGGGTGCCTTATGTCAATGGAGGATAGAATGCACGCTAGCACTAGTCACAGTGGCTACTACACTATGCAATTACAGTCCCAACATGACAAGCATGCACTAGGTTTGCTTGCATTAGCTCATGTAGGCCACAGCTAAGGAGAAAAGATGAAGTTTGGGAGGGGTTTTTACTGAGAAAGGATAAAGAAAGGTGCTAGTTTAGGCTATTGGAGAATAAATTTTTCTTGAAGAAGGTAGATCATGACCTATGGATGTTGGCTACAGATAGGGATGTCTATCCATGATGCCCATGAGGGCTAAAATGATAGAATTTTGGGATAAGGATTTGACTAGTCTTAGGTTTTTCATTTTTTGAAAACAAAAGAAAAGAAATTGTCATAGGGAAAGGATGAACTATGACATTCTTGTAGTGCTAGGCTAGCACTAGACCAAGGATAGCCTTACAACCACATCACCTACACTTAAAATAGGCTTGTTGATGCATCTTGCACACAAACGCCTATGGGAAAGCATTCCTTTTCTTTTCCTATAATTTTTAAATGAATTTAAATATTTTTTTAACTTATGCTAGACCAATAATAAAAGGGGAAGACTAGTCTTGACTTATCAAGGGAGCATGTGTTGGAATTATCATGGGATGGGCAACAAAGGTGTGGGACTACACATAAAAGATTGGGTAGGTAAAAAGGGTTGAAAATAAAAATTTTCTAAGTACTAGAAAGGTTCAAAAAAATTTTAAGTGTTGGTAGGAAAGGAAAAATGTTTAAATTTTTTAAAGTTCAAAAAGGACAAAGTGATTGACCAAAATTTGGCTAAGTATTAGGAAGAGAACTAAAAAATTTTCCAAGTGCAAAAAAATTCAAAACTGAAAATTTCCCAAGTCCAGAAGAAATAAAGGCCAAAAATTTCTAAGGAAAGAACAACTCAAATTAAAAATGAAACCCAAGGAGAAGCAAAAATCCAAAACTAAAAACTAAAACTGAAGTTAAACCTAAAAATCAAAAATTAAAACCAAAGCCAAAAATTGAAATAAAAAATGAGATTCAAAATGAAAAATTAAAACTAAAGCCAAATATCAAAACCAAAAATTTTCTAAGTTCTACAGGAATCAAAATATGGAAGAAGGCCTAAGTTTGACTATGCATTTAGAAGGTTTAGAAGGCCAAAGTTTGGCTAAGTATTGGACGATGTTGAGAAGGTTAAAGTTTGGCTAAGCATTGGGAGATATTAAGAAGGCCAAGGTTTAATTAAGTGGGATAGAGAAAAATGACATTAGAATTTGGTTAACCATTGGAAAATGATAGAAAATTGAAATTTTGTTTATGGAAAAATGTGAGAAGTCAAAATTTTACTAAGTGTTGAACAATAAGGGATAAAAATTCAAAATTTTACTAAGTGTCAAGATGACATATCCAAGCCAACAATAGGTTGGAGATGGATAGGTATTTAAGAGCATGAAGAGGTGACTAGATGGTATAAGAAACATGAGAAAAAATGGCTAATTATGGGATGGAAGAGAGATGATGTGATAAATGTTTAAGTATTGAACTTAAATAGAGCTTGAACAATGGTAATGTTTTCTAGGTAAAGTTAATGGAAATCAACCTACATGTTTAAATTTACCTATTATTCATTTTTTAATTTTTTGATTACATTTGATGTGTTTATATTTATATCTTTCTATATATACTTTTTATGTTTTTATTTTTATCTCATCTCACATGCACTAGGTTTTAGCTTTGTTGTATTGCATGTCGTAAGGGTCGAATGATCGCAAGACTCTTGATTATGGACCTAATGTTCTTGATTTGCGATGTGGGTTCTATGATAATGAAGAAGCTTAAGAAAATGAAGGCCCTTTCTATCATTGATGATCATTTCTTTTATCATACATATATGTGGATGCATCCAGGAGCTAGATGTTTTCTAGATTTTTATGTTAATTATTTTCATATGTTGATTTGGACCCTAATACCTCTTAGGATAGTTTCTCATGCCTTAGAGTGCATCTTAAAAATATTTTATGTAAGGTTGTTGAATTTTTTGGAGCAGGATGTTGAGGATGTTATCACTTTTGTTGATGATTATGACCACACTAGGTAGTTTTGGAGGAGAGATTTAGATCATTTATGAGGGAAGCATTTCTACAAGTGGTACAATGTAGACTCAATCTTGTTATTAGATACCAAGAAGCTTCAAACTCTTTTTTATCCTACAAGAACACACATCAGGGTGTCTAAGTAAGTTAATATGAACTTTGTTTTCTCATTGGCAATTTTTTGAAGCATTGTGATCCTATTTATAACCCCTTGCATTATTGATGTTGATTTTGTCTTCTTTGCATGTATAGGATGAAAGATCGTGATAGAGAGAATACCTTCTTGGAGATGCTAGAGGGTAGGCTATATGAGGTGGCCCTTGAAGAAAATTGGTGCCCTATGATATATTCATGATTCCAAGATAAGTTGACTATAGCTCAAGAACATAGGTGGTATGGTGTCATTCAATGAGAAGAATTGGTGCATGTTTTTCATGAGTGACCTAATTTGAATTTTATAGAAAAATAACCAAAGGACCCTTAAATCTATTTTGTGCCATAAGATAAATTTATAATGTTGATTTTTTAAGTGTCATGTTTAGTATTTAGCTTGATCTTGCCTTGTTTCTTCATCAGTTCTATGTCTAACTTTCCTATGTTTTGACTTTATAGATATAATTAAAATTTAAATGGTTATGTACATATAGTTTGGGAATGTGTTGGAATAGAAATTACAAGCCAATATACATAACACTCTTATGAGTCATGCATGGTTAATAGGTGGAGCTAGGAGGAGATACCTTCCTAACCTTAAGTATGCAAGATTGGTTTCTTTGTTCATACTAAGGTCTTCTAACATCTCACCCATGGACATGATTACCAAGCTAAGATGTTCTTTGAGCCAACAACAACTATTTGTGTTCTGAGTTTAGGGTAGAAAGATCATTTTGCATTGAAACTAAGACTCATTAAGGCATCAGATTGATTTTCCTAAAGGTGGATTGATAATTAAGGAGAATGATAGACTTTTAGATCTTAATTAACTTACTCTCTCAATGGACCAACTATGGTAATTCTACTCACATTATTGCTAAGTGTGAGAATCGTGATGTAGTTCACATATATTATCTCTTCATTGAGAGGATATTCTATGGCAAGATCAGGAAGCCTAGGGTTGCTTCTCCAATGAGGCTTATAGTATTATACAATGTCATGACTTATGAGACTTAATAAAATAGGACACATTACTTAGATGAGAAAGTGTCTAGTGAGTTGGCCAACATTGATAGTACAAATGGTGGAAGTTCAGTAACTCCATCAACTTCAACTTCTACTATGGAATGTTGTGGTGCTTCACATAGTTGTTGGCTTACCTTGTGATGAATCACAGTTTGCTAGGCCCTGATATCAAACACTCGATATCAGGTACATGATATCGTACCCTTAGTAATGATATCATATACACGATATCGTGATTCTTGTGTTAGCCTATAAATATAGCACTCAGGTGCATAGGAAGGGAGTAAATTGGTAAGTCATTAGTTAGTCATTAGAGTCAAGAGTATTTTTGTTAATTTTCAGTCCTTTCCCAAGTGCATGCTCATAGTGTGATGCTTATAATTGTATGGAACCTTTGTTTGAGTGTGATGTACTTAGACACACACATAATCGACAATAAAGATCAAGATTACTCCATCATTGTAGCATTCACTTAGCTTTAAATTGCTTTAATTCTTAATTATTATTTATTGTTTTCTCAAGTTATATTTCCTTATTGTCATTTACTATTTCTGTTGTTAATGTGGAATGAGTATGTCTTAATCATGAACATTTAACTGTAACTACTTGGTAACCCAGTAGTGTATCTAGTAGTGCTTAAGTAATGTGCACTTGGTAATACCAGTGGTAGTACACGAGGTCCAAGATGTGTATGGATGATTAAGGACCAATGCTCATTACACTTAAGCCAGTTTAGATTTTACTTCATATTGCTTATTAACTTAATCAAGATTATTTTTCATTGTCTCTAGGAGTAGCCTAGTGTTAGAAATCATATCATACACCTCACGCTAGACTAAACCATACATGACAAAGCAATTACTAGTCCAGGTAGGAAGATAGCAAATTGCGATCAATGTGTAACTATCTAGGTCCCACAACTAGTCCATCTATAGAGTTCGATTGGATCATGCATACACGCTTGTATTCATATGGTTGAACATAGGGGTACCTTTCCGCTCATCATCGACACCATTACAGGGGATGGTGCTAGCCATCTAGATTAATTATATCATATAAGATCACTGTAACAAAGTATTAACTATATATCTTTCAGAAAGGAAATTAATTGCAATTAAGTCACACATAATTCACAACAATTTCTCTCTCACAAGACAATGTTAACGCAACAACTAGTGAGGCAATTCATTAGAGAACCAATGCAATTTATGATGATGAAGAAGTTTGGAGTGCTCAATCTTATGTAGGAGTTTCATATCTTCATGAACACCCCAACAATACTCAAGGACTCTTTTCATCTAGCTCAGACACCTTTAGTAAGGATGATACATCCCATAGAACGATGGGGCCCGTAAGGCCTAAGACCTTCTCAATGGCTAGAAAGAGTACATTAGGGGATGATTGGGAGACTTACAAAATTCATGAAAAGTCTTCAATTTCTCTCTCTTCCTTTGCCCCTTCAATGTTAGGTCATGACATGGATGACCATTTCTCAAGGGGTTGGCATAGAAATAAAAATTGAACCCATGGGCAAAGTTAGGAATGCCAACAAATACAACATCGTCCCAACTCCCAAACTCATAACCTACTTAGTGACAATGAACCACTACTAGCCACTAAAAGCCTAATGCCCATACAAGAGGCTATTCAAATATCTTGTAGGCATCATAAGGAAAGCCATCTACCTAGGCTTGATTTAAACAAATTTCCCAAATTTTCAAGAGGCTATGATTTAGATCTGCAACATCATTTACAAGCCTTCTATGATGCTTGTGCATGGAACAACATTGATAATGGGTGGCAAAGACTTAAGCTCTTTCCTATGACACTCGTTGGCCAAGCAAAAGTACGGTATAGGTCTTTAAAACTAAAATCAATTTGTCATCGGCAAATAGTGGTAGAACTCTTCAATGAAAGATATCAAACCTATGCAAGAGTGTTAGCCTTAAGGAGACAAATTCAGGAGTGGAAACAAGGGCAACATGAACCCTTGGACATGGCCTTAGAAATATATTACTCACTATTAAACAACTTCCTAGGCCATGGGTTCTCTAAGGAAAGGCTAATGTATCACATCATGGATGGGCTTTGTAATGAAACCGGGGAGACCCTAGGGATGTATGCCCCAGGGCAACTATATGAACTACAAACCCACCAATTCCAAGAGCTTATTAAGTGAGTAGCAAAAGAAGAAGGAGAAATAGCAAAATGGGAGAATGTTGAAAGATCTCAATAGGACCAAACTCTTAAAGTAACAAAGGTCCATAATCATGAAGAGGAGAAATCAACTCACCACAAGGAGGTACAACCATCCCCATCTTTGCCAATACTAAAATCAATAAAATGATGGAATGGGTACATGAAAAATGTGGAGAATATACAAACATTATTGGACGTAGAACCATGCAAGATCACTCTGACAACTAGAACAAATAGAGGATGTCAAACTTAAAAATAGGATAGAACACCATTCGATAATAGGAAAGAAGGGTTAAAGAAAATAAGGATTGGAGCTCAACTGCAAATCATAAGTATCAATGTCATGTCTATCTATATGATCACCCCAAAATCCAATGCCCAGTATTGTCACATTTACATGAGCATTGGGAAGGAATGCTACATCTAGATTTCGTATAGAAGTACTATGTTCAACCGTAGTGGAAAATCCCCCAGTCGTGGGGGAGGCCACCGCCAAACAAACCACACCCTTCATATACCCTGACACCAAATGCTTATTATGTTCAACACCCTATTTCTCCAATTAGATCAACATCCTCTGCTTCACCTCATCATTATCATTCTCCCTAGTACTATCAACCCATATCCTCTCCCATGGGATCACCACCTCACATTCCTTACACTTCTCCTTTCCCTTAATATTCTTATCCTTCACCTCCTTCTACATTGCCACTAGTTGTACTAGAAGGTTTTTCATAGCACCAACCCATGAACATTACTTGTGTTGCTCTTATCAATAGTAGTGTCAGTCCTCCACAACATTGGAAGCATTATTTCTTTAGACATAATCATAGAAAGAAACAACACAATTTTGAAACCACTGCATCCTCTAACTCAGCATAAGCCTAGCACTATGATGCATCTTCCTCCTCGAACTCAACACCTCCTATTATTGCATCTGGGCTACTAATTAACACTCCAACAGCCATGCAACCTAATGGATATAACCATGTAGGGAGACATATTGATCCTTGCATACCATCTTACAGTCATGGGTGCCATAGTGGGTTAGCTTCTTATCACATGACCACATCTTATAATCTGCCCCACTATGCCTACTTTAATCAAGTGTGTGAACCCCAATTTGGGTACATTCCTACCACTACATCAAAAGACAACCAACGGTTTGGATATGATCGGACCCCAATATTTCCAACATGCATGGATTGAAATTTTCCATTTATTAATTCTAGCCATGCTCAAAGGTTTAGTCATGGGGGATAACCCCCATTCTAATAAGCAAAACTAGTAAATGTTTTTTCCTTTTCTTTGGTTTTACAATTGTTTATTTTCTAATTTTTATTCTCTAATTTTTCATCTTTCAATATATTGTTTTATCTTTTTTAGGATAATCTCATCAGTAAATAAAATACTCATGTGACTCATTGGTTGAGGTGTTGTTCTATGTTATGAAGTCATAGGTGACTAATTTTTTGGATAGTGAGCCCACAACATCCACCCATCCATTCTATTACTAAGAGGTTCTACCTTGGGTACTGATAAGTGGCAACGTACCCCTACACTCAACCATACGAAATGAGCGTAGCATGCACGATCTAGTCGAACTCCGCAGACTAAGTGCCTAAATGCTCCATGGAACACTTGGGGTTAATCATTCGTTGTCTTCCCAGACTTACTTGTTGTTGTCACAGTGTATGGTTAAGTAAGTCCGAGGTATATGATTTTTATGGTCTTTTCTGGTTTTATCTCCTATGCTAAAGGGTGAAGGGTGGAGAAACTAGCTAACTCTAACTAAGGACCTAAGTCTAAATTAACTAGCGTTAACATCCGTTCCCACTTACCGTACACACCCTGAACTATGCAACTGTGGCTGCCAAATGCTAATCGTTACTAGGATCACCACACGTAACGCACGTGCTCGAAGTGGTCATACTGAGGCACCTAACTAGGAGGAAAGGGTTGAGAGAGCCTAACTAGCCTAAGTGCGATGAGCAGCTGATTCCTTGACTAGCCGTACACATCCTTAGATGCTTGTAATCAAGTCGTACTCGTACTGCATTCTAGGAAAGCAATAAATAATAATAAATAAAATCCTATCCATGCACTGTAAGGTTTATCCAATCAAGTTCTTCTTTATTGCTATACACAACTTGCATTCAGGTACAAAGCTACTTGAATAAAGATCCGTTCACTCTAGGACTCCTATTGCGGGCACATGGAAAATAATCTATCTCTGAAGTGATCAAACTACTAGAGTTTCCCTACTTCTAAATTAGGATGGGAAATGAGAGGAGTGTTGCCTCTTATTTATAGATTTGGCAGTGGATCGCGATATCACGTACGCGATATCACAGGGACGACGTGATATTGCGTACACGATATTGCATGGGATGCGATATCGCGACGGCTGCGATATCGCATATGCAATATCACGGCTCATGCGATATTGTGTCTCATCATACCCCCATGACTAAATGAAAACTCGTCCTCGAGTTCCTTACAATAATATCAGGTAGGTATGGAATTATTGAGGGAGATGGAACTAATGGGATGACATGTAAACGGATCATTATTACAAGACTTGACAAAACTGGTGTTCATGACAACAAGGGTGAACACCTTATTACAATGACATCAGGCCTTTGTTGGCAATTGAGAGAGAAAGAGAGAAGGAAAGAAGTGTTGCTGCTGCCAATGCCAAGATTACACCTTCGTTGTCCATCCATAAGCATGCCATCGATCTTGCTCCTTGCATAGCTGCTTTAACGCTGCTCCATTCCAAGTGTTTGCTCCATATCTGATCCATTGTTATTATGTCCATCATCTGCACACACAACACAATTGTATATTAGCAAGGGTAATTGAATCATCATGTATTTGATACCTTGCTTCGGTGTAGGTCCATTGGCTATGTTGTGGTATGGATGATATGGATCTGGGAATATGTGACTGATGACTACCGAAGGTGTAGGGGTTAGGAAGAAAATCAAAAATTTTGGGGTAGGGAGAAAATCAAAAAAATTAGGCCCCGTACCCCCATGACTAATCGCGAACCTCCGGTAGCATTATAATGGAGAAAGAGGAGTAAGAAAGATAGATAAAAAATGACAACTATTGCATCGATGAAAGGGATGTCAAGATGGAAATGAACAAAATAAAAGTAATTGCAAAATGTTAAGGGAAAGAATTTAACTAATGCTCCAAATAGAAATGTCAGTGGGTCCTCCCCAAAGCAGGCTCATGCCCTTAATGCCCTGACAAACCCACATTCAAAGAGTCCGTAGGCTCCAGGAATGTCCTTTGGAACAAGAGTTAAAGTCTTAACCGTAAGAATTTACCAAAAAGAAAACAATGCATCAACCAAAATATATACAC